>JANCMA020217216.1:0-23108 GCA_024336925.2 Zoanthus solanderi | reverse complement strand
CCACCCCCTCCCTCCTCCTTGATCCCCAGTATCTAAGGGACACCAAAAGCTCATTCTAAATTAAATAGGGTTAACCGATAAGTAAAAAACTCAATTATTCTTTGCTCAGTCTAGACCTTATTCTTTTTCTTTTTTTTTTTTCATTCGTTTAAGTCACTAGCCAAAGTAAAGTCAAAGATTTTTCTTTGATAAATTTAGTGACATCAATTTGCTGAGCATTTTGCTCGAAATTGTCGTTTTTGCGTCGGACTAATTAGAAATGCGCTCGTTTACATTTATATTCCCGGCAAATTCGCCGCCTAATTCGTCTCGCCGGCGTGTGTACAAACTGGATGAGGCTATAAATGGGTTATTACAAAGGATAGCTAATCGACTGAAATCAAGTCCCTTTAGCTGCCATCACCTTAACCAGCGCAGTAAGTTTTGAAGTCTTGCTCCTGGGGCGGATTCTTTAGACTAAGGGCGAAGGGGGTTCATTCGAAACCCCCATTCCCTTCCACCCTCTTTCTCCATCCCTCCTCCCTGATCCGCCAAAGAGCTCATCTTTTCAAATCCTTCAAAGAATATCCTGTTATACATTCTCAAGAAACGGCAGTCTAGAAACAGTCTTTTATAAAATGTTTGTTCGCTATCTTGTAATGGAAAATAAATATCCTTAGTGGATAAACATTATGGTACAAATATACAGATGAATGATATAATAAAATGTAGTTGAAAACACTTCACTAAGTACATTATGGTCTTAAAGAAATTCTTATTAGAGAGCAATGGGTTGCAATTCTTATTTATTGATCTTTTACGATTTTATGTAATAAAATAATATCAATTTTTAACGTATTTAAAATAGTAAATCATATTAAACTCGTTTATATTTAAAAATTGTTCCTATGTAAGTTAAGCACCCGGCCTCATTTTAATTCCATGGCTATGCTTTTATACGAGAGCTTAGTTTCTCCTAAACATAATCCTTTTGTTTTACTACCAACGTTGATCACACTGCCACTTATATGCAACTTATCCTCTCATTGATAAAGTATTTTCATCCGAGTATTCGTAAAGCTAGAACTCACCTCTCATTATCCTAGCTTAAACACTTGAACCCAGAGGCCTTAAATGCCAGAGATGAAAGATACTAACAAGATATATCCGTTCCTGTCAATATAAAGATATATGTATATCTCCGGTACATAAACCACTTTTAAAATTCTCTGCTTTTGTTACGTTCGTTCATTGTACCCGAATGAAAATGTCTGGTAATGGCCAGCCGAATTATTCTACTAATACAAAGTCAAATTTACGTTATGTTTGCTTTACTTTTTTATTTTTGCTTTACCCTAAACCATTAGCAAAATTCACCCGCAAACTATAAAATGGCGTGTTACAGTCACCATGGCAGCAAAACATCAAAGGTCAGCCCTAATTGGAAGATCGACTATGCCGACTTTTATGTAGTATATACGCATCATGATGCTCGGATCGGAAACTTTTAATCGATAACCTGGTCAAGATACAAAAATTAATAATCATGTAACATCGAAATAAAAACATTCGAGGTTCTCTCGGTGTCCTGGAAACTACTCTTCCCAGCCCTGCGAGTGAAACCTCAGTCGCCCTTTATATGCCTGCTAGTTTCTAACTGAGAATGAATGGATCAATAAAATGATTCTGTAGAAAATGAAGAACAAAGACAAAATGGAATTTAAAAAATTAAAGCTTTATTAACGTGACAATGTATTTAGTTTCCACAACTAATTGGGGATACAAAAAAGAAAGATAAGAAGTAAAATGTATAGCATGTATAAATTGTACAACAAAACAATAGGTATATAAAAGGTAGTTTCTAAGAATTGCAAGGTTACAACAGCCATTGTTGTCGTTTAAGAGTGATGTTAGGTCTTTTTTCTAATGCTCTTTTTATTAAAAGAGGATCCTTTCAATTTGTTATTTATCGTAAGGTTTTAGCAATATTTTGTAAAAAAAAAAGATGTCATGCCAATAAAGCATTCATTCAATATATCTAGCAAGATCATACAGATTCGTTGTACACCGGCGATTTTTTTGTCGGACAAAGTCTTGCAAAAAAATTTACAAGATTCTCTTTATGCAAGCCGAATACTAAAAAGTCCTCATACACAAAGTAGCGTTAATGTTTCAAACGGCCACTGACAACAGAACTGCCGGTCTACACTGAAAATCTTGTTGGATATGTTCATTGAAAGATTCAATGACTATTAAGTCAGAAATTTTGTGTGCTGTAGATAAATTTTATATATTTCGATTTTCTGCAGTGTAGTATAAAAACTTTTTTATCTTTTAATTCAAATTATTATAATACCCTTATCTAACAACAGCATATTGCTATTTTCAAGGGAAAGACAGTCCAAAAAACACCCACAAGGTTTATAGACCCTATGGCAAAATGGCGGCGATTTTAATATTTTTTTGTCTACATTCAAGTTGCCCTACTAGCCTCCTTTGTGGTAAGATATTCTTTTGAAAGTTTAACACAAGAGCGAGGCTAGTAGGGCTAATTTGAATGTAGACTGAATTTTAAAATCGCAGCCATTTTTGCATAGGATAGGGTCTATAATATTTGGAATGTCTTTTCTGTACTAGTTATGGAAAGGAAATTTTACTGAATTCTTTACAATACTACAATAAAGAATAGTTATCGCTTTCTATAAGAAAATATTAAATAAAGGAATCTAGTTAATTGTAAAATAACAAATTTTTATTTGAAATATTCCAATATATACATGACAATTAGAATTTTATAAGTTTAGACATTATCAGGGTAGAAATATTGATTTTTATAAATAAATTAATACTTAGTAAGAACTAAGAAGTTTTTTAGATTTTTCTTGAAAATTGTAATTGTTTTTACTTGACTTAGCGGTTTTTGGAATGGAATTTCAGATTTTAGGGCAACGATAGGCTATTGAAAATTTCCTAATATTTTACGACAGAAAACTTAATTCAGCGTTTGAATTCCAAAGATTTCAAGATAAAGATCATTAGTACGCTTATAATTGTGCTCCATAATAAATCAAACGCTAACTCGAGTAATTATAAGCCACACTGGTTTTGACTGACAGCAAACCAATGAATTTAAGTTTAAATCGATCGTGAACAACAATTTTGCATTTTATGGTTGTTCTACTGATCATAGACTGATGTCATGGCTCGCTATCATCTTGAAAGGGCTCCGCAAAGTTCCTGAAACCCAAAACAAATGATAATTAGTTTCTTTATCAGTATAACTAGTTGAAATTAAGACCCCCCTAAAACAGTGCATAGTGACTTCTAAACATTCAGTTTGGTTTGGTTTTTTTATTTTTCGTTAACTTTTGTTAAGACAGAAGACATAATTGCATCACTTTTTTCCACAGTTTTTAGTGGTTGTGGAGTGTTAATCAATTTACCACCAACCAAAGCGACAGCAGTATTTGGCTAGTTAGCACTCTGTAGTAAATGAAAACAAAAAAACTATTTAATTAAACTGCAAGAAACTTGAAACGTTATTTAAGTGTACATGCCACGAATCACTTGAACAGAAACTATTTTTGTTTTTGAATAAAACAGTATCTTTTTCAACTTGTTTTGAAAACATTGCCTTGCAATCATTGTATAACTTGTTATCACATCAGTAAAATTATACTATTATTACAACACTTATGTACAAACTGAAAACTGGTTAAAAATGAAGCGAGGCTGGACAATATAAATATATAAAAATAATCTTTTTAAAACTACAATGGTACAAAGACGTGACGGTATTTCATAGACTGGAGAAGGTCGAGAGACAATAATATTTCCAAGTCAGAGGATTTTCGTTTTCATATCAAGAGTTTCTTAGTTGGGGTTCATGTTATCTAATTTCTACCAAGGCGAAACCAGACGGCTTGACATCCATCGAAGGCTGCGGCAGGCTTTACTCTTTGTCTATCACTTATTATTCAATTAGACTTCGAGGGCAAAAGAACTACGCGTTAATAGGCCGTGAGATTGATGAAAGAACGGGCTATGCACTCGCAGTCTGTGACGACGAAATGACTAACTTTTTTTATTATATCTAAATCAGTCAGACAAAAAGGCATTATGAAAGTTATACGAAATACGTTTTTGGTGAAGCTCTATTTGTTTGGGAAAGAAACACGAATTTGCTACTAAGGGACCATTAACCATAAATTCTTACTAGTACTAGCCAGTTGATTAGCCAATTAGAAAACAAAATTTGCCAGTTAATTACAAATATACACACAAATCAAGTTTAGATTATTCGTTTTCCACAACACTGGCCCCAACACCATCTAACCATCAAATATCGATACTGGCATTGTTTATAAAAACTTGTTAACAGCCTTACATATTTGGTAGTTTGCTCTTATTTAATAGTTGCTCATTATTGGACTAATAAC
Organism: Zoanthus solanderi; assembly: GCA_024336925.2. Classification (NCBI taxonomy): domain Eukaryota; kingdom Metazoa; phylum Cnidaria; class Anthozoa; order Zoantharia; family Zoanthidae; genus Zoanthus; species Zoanthus solanderi. The sequence goes on along the minus strand of JANCMA020217216.1, from coordinate 18,690 downwards.
AATATTAAATAACACAGTATATATTCAAGCCAAATCTTTGTTGTGACAAACTAAACGGTTCCTTTATTTCGGCTTGTAAAGAGTTTAGCGGAAAAATCTTTTAATTCATGCAATACATACTGTTTTCCAGTAAAAACAGTTACAATGTCATCTAGAGACCCACCGTGGATCACACCGCTTGTTAAATATCTCCTTACTAACAAAAGAAAAGCGTTTCGTCCCGGAAAACTTGACAAGGCAAATGGATTATCTATACGCGTCTGGAATTTGATATCTGAAAATCGGAAGAACTGTGGAAGAGCTGCGGCGCGGGGAACTGGGAATTAAGGGCGCAAGGTTGATAATGTGTCTCTAAGAAAGCACACATCGCAGCCCCTCCTAGAACAGGAGGTTTTGCATAGTCTTGATGACTGTTTTGGATATCTGTGTAGCGGTTCTAACTACACAGCACCTTCCCCGGTTGAAGCGAGTATGGTGTACTTGTAGCCCCTTTCGAATATAAAGAAAACAGCTACAGGCCCTCGAGGAGTTCCTTTTTGGGTGTTAAGGGACAATTGTACAGTTCTGGCTTCAATTGTTGCAGCTCTGTGGAACTTGTCTCAAATATTACCCCCATGCTAAAAGGTTGATACCCCAGTGGAACACCCGGATTTCAGGGGAATAAACATCACGTCAGTAATTGCAAGGTGTTTTGAGAAAACCGTCTACAAGCAGTTTGGCAAGACCGTTTTTGAGAGCAATCTATCAGCTAGTCAGTATACCTGTAGAGGAAGATGCAGTTGTATGGATGCGCTCATTAAGATCCAAGCTTTAGACGAGAGAGACTGTGAAGGAGTTAGAGTGTTCGCTATGGATAATGTCAATCATGAACTGCTAAGTAGAAAAATTAAGTCATTAGATTTAAATCCTTTTCTAAAAAACTGGTAGCTTAGCTTCTTAAAGGATCGGAAATAAAGACTAGTTTTCAAGGGCATTTCTTACAAATGGCACAGAGTTAACAAAGGGACGACCCAAAGGAGTTTGAGCGACCCTCATCTTTTTAATCTCTTTATTAATGATCTATAGCTAGCTTGTGAGAAGCGATTGCACGTCCCTTGTTAAATATGCAGATGCCACAACTCTATTAGTAACATTGAGTAAGCAAATTAAAGCCAACGGTGTCGAACAAGTACTAAATCAATACTTTATATGGTTTGAAGAAAATAGAATGACTTTTAATGCGAATAAATGCAAAGAATTACGGCTTAAAAAGAAAAAAACATGTTCGACTACTCCTGTGCAAAATATCGAACAAGTACTTTTCAAAAGACCTTTAGATCAGAGTACGAGGAGGAGTACGAGATTTCAAACGCGCGCGCACTTTTTCCTGCAAACTCGTTGTCGAGAGGACGAATTTTTGCATGAAATCTCGTCCTCTCGGCAACGCCTTTGCATAAAAAGTGCGCGCGCTTGAATCTAAAATAGTAGGTGTGTGGAGCATGTAAAGGTAAAACGCATAGAAGCTAATAGGTGCCGGTATATTCTAAGATGCCTCAGACAAGAGGGTTATCTACAACCAGATATAGATTATCTATTTAAATCCTTAGTTTTACCTAAGATTATACTTACGGCCTGCCTGTCTATGCCGCCGCTATACCAGAGCTCTCAAATGTACAAAATTTTCTGACCAGATTTTTCAAGCATCGAAACATATATGATATTAATGATTTTAGCTTTAGACTCTTTAGAGAAAGCAGATCGAAGTCTGTTTAAGAAAGTTTCAGTGGCAATAGGGCACCCACTTTTTAATTTTATGCCCACAGTTAAAGAAAGTTTTCGTAATCTAAGGTTTCAAAGCAGCCAGCTACCATGCATCCATTCGCAGAACGATATAAAATAGCCTTTGCAAATAGACTTCGTTTTAAGTATAACTTAGCCAAGTATAAATTGTAGATTTTTAGATTTTATATTTATTTCTATTTTTCTCAATTATTTTTTTGTAATTTAGATATTAGCATGAATTTTTGCAGATTTTTTTTAGTGAAAGACTTAAATGAAAGACGCAATAACCCTCGCCGGTTATCCCAACTCGTTAAGTCAGGTGTGAAAACATGCAACAACCAGAGTCACGTGTCTTGCCCAAGGACACAACACGGCACTCCGGCCGAAACTTCCCCCTGTTAGCTAGCTGCTGACAAAACACACATCTGGCAATTTATAGTTTCGGCATGGTCAAGTTGTGAACATAAAATAGTTTCATTAAAATAAATCTGAAAGTTGTAAGAATTTTTAAAATTTCCTGGTTAATTTCACTGCAGGCTTTAGCAGTTTGAAAGTTTAAAAATGCTGATTAAATAAATTGTCAAATCGATTCTCACATTTATGACTTAAGCGATCATTCGAAAAATTGTAGAACTTGCCAGTAATTTTCTAATGAAATTCGGTTTGGTCTTGCCTTTCCAACCGGCCATTGTGATATGATTCTTCCACCTGAGGCAACCTTTGTTTTGCTGAAGGGGCTGCATTTTTTGGGAAACTCGTTGTCAGTATGAATAATAAATTACCGTTGCATTAATCATCCGGAACAATATCCCTGACACCGGGCTGACAAATAAGTTCATTAAATACTTTATTTTGGGTAAAACTTCTAGATAATTTGTCTCTGGCAATTTAAAAAGCAACTGACAGAGCTTTAGTTTTCTAAAAAAAAGTCATATTGTCATACTTTTCTACCTTTGGCTTTAGCTATTCAAAGAACAAACTAATTCTTAAACTTAAGTAAAACAAATTGTTTGTTAGTTTTAATCCTGACTAACAAGCTGATAAGAACGTACAGTGCAAAGGAAACCGACCAGTGCTCGCGCCGCGCAAGAGCCCGCCATTATGGTGTGACTGCACCATTTGTGACATTAGCACTTCATTTATCATTTGAACTTCAAGAACAAAAACTTGAAACTAGCAATGAAATTTAAGATTTCAAAACAAGATAACTATATCAAAGTCAAATTGTTTTCACTTTTTATTTGTAACTGTAAACATGTCGAAGTTTTATTTCACAGATAGATTTCGTTTAGCGATAAACCTAACTTTTTAAAATAATCAGTTTAGTTCTGGAGTGAAGTAGTTTACTGTGGGCTCTTGTAAAGTGCTTATGTCGGCTTACGCAAAGACTGCCGGCTTGTCAAGGATTATTAATTGTTAGCTCTTTTAAAACCAAGAATGTGTTTCAAATCAAATCATTAGCAAATATCAAGTTATTTCCGTAAATTCAGATATGTTCAAGTGTTTTGGTTTTATCAACTTAACGAAAAAGAAATAATGTCTTTTTCTTCTAGGTTTTAACTAAGATAGTTTTAAGTATTATTAGAAAAAATTACAAAGTTTGAAGTGTACAGTTTAATTTTGTACATTATGTTTTTAGTTTATGGGTGCGCTCTCTTGAAGCTCCGGTTGCACTAAGCCTGCTACGAGTATGAAATCAGAAACATGAACTGAATGAAAACCAAATGATCCTTCAATTCATGAGTAAGAGTATTTTACATTTATGCTGTTTTAATTTTTCTTTTTCTTTTTCCAAAAACATAGATATTGAAAAAACTGTTAGTTTTTTGTTGGTGTCATTACAAAATTCCAGCAAAAAAATAAGGCGCCAGGGCTGTAAATCTCAAAAATTAGATTTAAAAAAGTTAATTTTGGTTGTTAGTGCCAAACACGCGTTTTCAAAGTATTGATCAAATTAATTAACTAATATGCAAGTTGAATTGTTTAACCAATTTCTAACAACTGCAAACAGCCGTCTATTTTAACATTCTTCTTACATTTAAAGGTTTTAAAATGTGATAAAGCATGCAGTTTTTATCCCAAATGTATTTAGACATCGTCCGGACATTTGAGTGTTCAGCTAACTTCCGTAAAAATGCCAAACAAAAGTAGGCTTGGCAAAGCAACTGACAAAGATATATACCTAATTCAAATGGTGCTGCTGTCTAGTCATTTCAAATTAAACAACAGGTTTTCACCACATCATTACGAATATCCGGTTTCAAGGTGACAAGCCCATTTCAGCAAGCTGTGCAAAAATTTCTACGAGGTCACGAAGAAGATTCAAGTTTTAAAAGGTCTATCCCTGCCCACTGCAATATTTGGGTGCCCACCCCCTCCTAAGTTCCTCTTGTTTCTTTCGTCAGTTATAAACTCTAAAGACAAGTTGAAGGCATTGCATAATATTTGACAACCAGACAGTTCAGAACTCTTGAAAGAAATATTGCAGCTTGTCTTATTTGGCAGGAAAATGAAAAATTGACAACGAAAAGACGGGTTTTCAAGAGTCATTGCAGGGTACTTGGAATAACACGTTACACTGATTGGTTCAATGGTGTCACATGACACACTCAAGATTGCTGCAGAAGCTACTTTGTCATTTTTCATGTTGACGAGGTGAAGATGTCAGGCACATATAAATCATACTCAAGAAACATGAACTATCCTTCATTTTATCCAAATTCAAGTATTGCAACTCATCAGTTTCCATCGCAACTGCCTCAAAGAAACGATTGTCAGTTTGCCGGCTTGCAGAATAACTTTTGCTCGTTTCGTGAGACTCGGGCATTTCAACCTCCAAACTTTGGTTTTCAAGAGACTCCAGAACACTATTCCTTAAATAATAATGGCATTAATAATAATACTCTATGTACAAACCAAATCCCCAGCTATCTTCTACAACCAATATACCCATGGATGAAATCAAAGAAAAATGGAAAATGTGGCCTGGGTAAGTATTTTTAGCTGAACTTCAAATCTTTTTTTGTAACAAAATGTCTAGATGTATTTCGCATCATAATTAGAAATTATATGGAATTGCATGGCTAATAACTTGTTTTTAATGTGTTGTAAAAGTTGGCATGGCACTAACATTTCTCAGCATTCTGTAAATTTTCCGTGAAAGTGGCTGTCACTGTCTGCCATTCCCCCACTTGTTAACCTATAAAGGCTTTTCTCTCTTTTGATTTATGACCGTTTACTGACGGAAGAGAAATACCTGGGGGTCGACTGCTTGACTTCAGTTGTGATTTATGTGGAAGCAACCCTGACAAATAGGGTCATGTTTTGTACTTTAGGGAGTTGACATAAAACTCAAGTCTGAGAAGCTCTCTTACAATCAGTTTTAAAAACATAAACAAAAAAAAGTTGGAACTATACTTTCTACCCAAGAACCTTCTTTTTTCGAATTGCCTTGAAAGGTGTATATGATGGTTTTAATTTAAACATTAAGCGTACTGCTTGTGTTGGACCAGTGGACATCCTTTTTTGAAGTATTAAAATTTAAGGTTTCTAACATCACTTACAACACTGGGTATGGCAAAATGGTAGAACAGTATATATTATAAACCCTCTATTTTACTTCAGTCACCTGAAAATATGCTTCAGGGCTTAGCGAATGAACTTTTTTTTTTTTTTACCAGTGGTTTTAAACGGTCAAGCATCTTTAAACACTATTGTAAAATGTTTAAAAAACTTAGTACGACCGTAAACTTAACTGAGTATTATTGTTACGTTTTAAGCTGGCAATAAGGAAACAAAACGCCACCGGACCAGTTACACAAACAAGCAATTACTTGAATTAGAGAAAGAATTTCACTACAACAAATACCTCTGCAGTTCTCGGCGCAACGAAATCGCGAAGTCATTAAACTTAAGCGAGCGGCAAGTGAAGATATGGTTCCAAAATCGAAGAATGAAATGGAAAAAAGACGAAAAAGGAAAGGAAGATGACGAAACAACAAATAACGCTTTCCCTTTTGAATTTTCGCATCCATCAGACTCTTGCATGCCAGCCCTTCCTCGACTACCACAAATTCCATCTACATTTGGTGCTTCGAACCAAACGCCTTCCTATTATATGTGAATCGCAACCATATTAAATTAGACAGAAAATATATAAATACTTAAATCACACAAACTAGCGATTAGTTTTGTACAAACAAAATAATACGATAGAACTATCAATATTTAAAAAAGATTTTCCGCGGATTGCCAACTTGTTAGTACCTTCAAACTTCTTCCCTTTACACTTGATTTATAATCTAAATTTAATCCTCTAATAATCCGGTTTTGGCTGCCAAAAGAGCTTTAATTTCCTTTCTTTGAAAGAGAATTTGCTGTTATGAATCAACGGTTAATTTATATTTCTGCCCGCGAGATGTTTTAAAGTAAGTATTTATTGTATCGCATTCAATTTTGACAAAAAGTTTTCATATTTTAATCTAAGCGAAACGGACTCTTTGTGAAAGCCTATATACTATAAAAAATTAATAATTCTTCCTTTTCCTGGAATAAGAATGTTCATTCGATTTTAATAGGTGAATCCTATGGAATAATATATATTTGAAGTTGGATTGCAAATACAAAACGGCTTTTGGGAACTGGGGAATGATGGATGCATTAGAGGTGAACTTATGAAGGCATGTTTGATAATGTTAGTCGACCATTTCTTTCTAAGTTCTACAAAAAATTGTATGGTCACATTGTATTGTAGATATTCACATTGTATTGTAAAATATACAATATATTTACAAAAATGTACAATATTACAATAGAATAGAAACTAAAGATATGTATGTTTAGTTCCTAACTGCATGATCATTTTGAATAAAGAAGTATGACAAAACATGACTAAAATATCGAATTGTTTTGTTGGTGGAAAGCTGATGAATTCTCCTCTGTTGTTTGAAATTGTGATGTTCACGAAATTTCACGAAAGCTTTTTAGTATACCTTAGATGAAAGGATGCTTTGTTGCCACATTGCAAAACCATCTGCATGAGTACAGAGTACAATGGAAGCGTTGGCATCAAAAAGGTTAAATTAGGGACTCTTCTTGAATTTAAAAAAAAACATCTGCGATGTTTGTTTTAAAGTACTTATACAAATGAATCATTATTTCTAAAGCATTCCTGTTTGGTATACCCTAGTATCACTAAATTAAACGGTGTACATTTATTCATTTTTGTGTACGCTTCAGGAATTCCAGAAAGGAACCTTTACCGTTTGTAGATTTGTAGACTAAACAGAAATGTCATTTTAACCAACAAATGGCGCATTGATTTTCTACTGAAAGGAAAGTTTATTGATTTCAAGGTTCTACTTCAAATTTAATACTAATGTTCTCTTTTCTGATTATCTGGAGAGAATTTTGGGTGAACTTAGAAACTAAGTTATGTCGGATCGATGGCATTTCCTGTCGAAGGGTCTCCATTTAAAGTTTCAGGTTTGTAAAGGTGTTATGATTACTAACATATTTACTTATATTAAACAATTTTTCTTTCAAATTTTGTTAAGTTTTAAAGCTGAATTAACATTAACAAAAAATTTAAAAATTTAAAACTTAAGAATCTGTTGAAACATTGAACTCTTAATCCACACAGCAGTTGAGAACTGAGACCAAACGAATTTATTCGTATTTCACAGACACAGGGTCTCTATATATTTAATTCAAAAGCTAGTAACCATTCTTCTTAATGTAAAACATGGTTTTTAGCAAAGTATAAGACGAATTGAAAAGATCAGCCTTTTATTGCTAGCTATAAGCGTTTTTTAGTTTAAAGTTAAACGAAACGACAACGTAACCGAAAATCAGTTGTTACCTTATTTCACATTACAATGCGAACATGCAAATAAACAGAGCATGAAATCGCTGTTACAAATTCTGTTTTACTAGCTAGAATGAAACAAAATATTTTTTAAAACTTATCTACATGTAAACATTTGAATTTATTTGCTTAAAATCTCTTTAGTTTTAAGGAGGCTAAGTTCGAACAACAGTGTGAATCAACAAGAATGGGTTTCATTGTCAAAGATGGCAATCCGGCCAACTGCTTTTATAGTTCTGCCTAGAGCTTTTCCTTTTTTGACACTAATTTTTCAAAATATATGGCTTAAATTCTACAGAGTTATAAAAGAAAAATTTTAAGTGAGAAAAGCCTTGATAATGCTATGAAAACGGTTATGATTTAACTCATTAAAAGGGTCAGAGCGAAACATTCGTAAAACGGTGAGAAGAAGTTTAGCTAATTACGATTGTTTTCATTGATAAAACGTAAATCATCTCAAAATTTCTAAAGTAATGAAAGAAAAGGTTATTCCTTTTTTTGTTCTTTATACCAAGAACCAAGTACATTTTTTAGTTTAACCAAAACTGTGTGAAGAGAAGCGAAAATAGTAAAAGCTATCAACTGTAAAAATGTCTCGTTTATTCCAGACGTTCACAGAAATGAAAAATTGATCCTGAAAATGCTGAAAAAAGCTTCTTATTTTTTTAATCTCAGGGATATTATTAACCTCAAATATTAACATGATAGAGCAATAATTGGAATGAATCAGAGTGTTTAAATTTAACAATGGCTGATTCAGCCGGTAATACTACTGGTTGTTCAATAAAGGAAGCGTGCATATCGGCGAACACCGTACAAAGACCGTTTACTTTTGGAGTGTTTAGACTAATTTAGTCTTTAAACAAACTCAATTAATAAAGGAAAATATTTCCCTGTTTTTTAATTTGTTTTGCTCGGCTTTTAATTTCCAACGGAACTTGGGAAACCGCACCTGAAATATTTGACCCCCTACACTAGTGACGCTCGTCACCAATCAGTGGCAAAAATGAGAACAAACTTATCCAAGAAATGGTTGAAAGTTTCGAATTTTGTGGTTTATCAATCGATCTGACTGAAGGGGATACAAAATCACAAACCAAAAACTTTGAAAAATTAATTTTTGATATTGAAAATAAAAGAATATACCATAAAAATGAGGCATATATTTGATTCGTCAAACAGCAAGTGTCAATTTATACTTTGCTCAATCATTGGTATTTGTTGATCAGGTTCCTGGTCATACAAGAATTTAACAAAAAGAAACATTTTCACTTACGTAGCTCACAATGAATAAAAAGGGATTGTCTAATGGCTCGTCATGGAAATCAAAAGATACCATTGATTCAATGAGAGTTCCATTTCTCTCACCGTTTCAACACTGTTATGTTTTCTCGCCCTATACTCACTCTAAACACAGAAGACTGGCCGACGTAAATCTATACACACACTAGGCATTAAGAAAATGAAAAGCTATGTGACAGCACTCGCCTTGGATATCATTAATTTGGCTCCAGAAAGAATTAGATATGTCAATACAAACGGTGTGATAGTCGAGAAAAATGGCGAAAGAAGCGACAGTTTGCCCGGGTAGAAATCATAAATCACGTAGCTGTCACAAGACAACGCCTGCTTATCAGGTTGTTATCGTGTATTATTGTATGGCTGGATGTCATATCGTGCATCTCTGATTTAGAGGGACGTAACAAACAAGTACGGTCCTTCGTTTGTGGTAAAGATGTTTATTTGATAGATTGGCATTCTCCGCAGCCTACATTTATTTTTTTATTATTTAAAACACTCAATAACAAAAGACATCCCTCTTAGTATGAAAAACGATTCTTCAAGACCTAAAAAAAGAAATTATGGTGTACATCATACTGTACAACGTCTACACAATTCTTCGTTTTTATTTTAAGTGTCAAAGTAACAGAGTTCGTAAGTTCTTGAAACATCAAACTTAGAACCTTTTCACCGAATCGTAATAAAAATTGGGCTGTGCTTCTCACTAACATTTTATAATATTCTTCATACATAATGGTATACTTAAAGTGCAAGGTAGATTAAACAAAATTGAAAATCCAAAGTTAAGTGAAGTAAAAATAGTTTTAAAAACTATTTTGGTAAATAAAATTTCGTAGATGTATAACAGGCAAGCGGTTGACTTTGATAAGGATCGAGTTACAAGGGAAGCACACAGATTCTTTTCACAACTAACTTCACGCAATATATCAATCTATTTCAGAATGGCCCTTGAAACATTTCCAAACCATATTTGGTTTCTAAATGCCCGTATTTTATTACAAGCAACTGGATCAGCACAGCAGACAATTTTTGAAATTCCTGTTTCTATAGATACACGAAACTATCTATCAGACAGAAGAAAAGCGTGTTTTTAAAAAAAGGATTTTAGGCGTACTACCTTGGCTAATATAAATGCGACACTCTATTTTTTACTTATGAGGCAGATTGAATTCCGAAATGAACAAAGGAAACCTGTAACGAAAACTCATCTTTGATGTGCCAAAAATCAACTAATTAATTTTGATAATTAATTACGCCTTTTTCAGACGCCTGGGTGCCTGCTCATAGACAATTGTAAACAAGCTGACGAGAGATTCCGTTGTCACTTGCATCGGCAAACAGCCTTTGGATCATTGCTTTCTTTAGAAAATAGCCCACAAATGTATAACAAATTTCCAAGTAAAAATTAAGCGATTATGTAGATGTAACTCAACAAAACTTTCATTAGAAATATTACATTTTTGTACCAAATAAAGTCACAACTTTACGTATGACTCAACCGTCAATTCACAAGCGGCTTCAAAAGTACAGCATGACTTGAAACGATTTTGCGCTCATTGTTCGTCATATCCATCGATTCATCATCATTCCGTCATTTCCAGAGCATTTGCCTGCATATCTAGCCAACTATAGTTAGCTAGTTATTACTTAAAAGCTACACCATATCTTCTACAAAAAAAAAAATCAAACTCCATTTTATAGTTCACCTAAAGTGTATAATTTATATGCAACTTTAAAAGTTTAATATTTTTTTAATGTTTTATTCTGCTCCAACAAACAATCGAATCCTATCGCGCACAGCATAGTTTTCTCAGCCTTGATATAATCAACGTATTTTAACGTTTTGTATATTTGTTTGTCTCATTGTTTTCGTTACAGTGAAGTACTGAGCAAGAAAAGCGATTTCTAAACCATTGTATTACTTGCTATCATCCATCAATCTACCAGCTTAGCTATTTCTACACGTTTAAAAGCTAATTGTTATAAAAGAACCATTCACCTCCTTAATTATTCTATCAAAAATTATTAATAGCAAGTAATTGGGTAGAAGTATTGTGAACAAGGGTACTCATATAAACGTTATCATGTCTTTTTTTCTACAGATTTGGACCATCAAATACACATTGGTTTTCCATGACACCTACATGAGTATCTATGGCAACGTGCTAATGCAACTTAACAACAGAGTCGGGTCAAGACAAATTGAACACTATGCAAATGAACCGATTGTGTTCGAGATGAACACGTATCACGTCTACTCTTAAATCAAAAAGGCAAACCTGTAGTTTTCGCAAAGCTTTTTTGACTGATTAATGAATGGGCTTTTCTTGGTTTGTTTGTAACCTTTTTTAATATAGCATAAAGTACTTTTATTGGATCTGACGTTAGAACAAACAGAGTCTGCAATGTCTGTTTAAACTAATGAAACTAGAATAAGAACTCTTCACTTTTAGGAAATTTCTGTAAATGATAGAACGTAAACTATCATGTCGCGTCACTCTTCTGAATTTAAACGTTGTAATTCCAGTTACAATGCAATTAACACTTTTAACTCTAAACGAAATAACACCCACAAATGTGATTATCGTTATGTTATACTCAACTTTGGGTTTAATACTAGATATTTAAATAAAGTCCGCTATTTAAACGTCTTCTCACGCCAAATTATACCATATGTATTGGGACATGAATAACCTAGATAAGATCAGTGCCACTGCTCGTACTACTAGTCAAAATAGTTTTCTTGTTTATTGTCTCATCGGTATATTGTTATTTTACGTTCTTCTTATTGGGAAAATTGGATGTTTTACGTCTAGCTTAATGCTTTTGGCATATCAGTCTATTATTATATTGGTTGCTGTTACATTTTTAAGACTAGATTATTATTAAATTGAGCGATATTGGACGCTAGTGTAATACCTTAGTAGAATAATGTCTTACAGACTAGCAAATTATTCATTTACTCGGTGTATATTTTTTATTGTATTCTATGCAAATTTGATTGTCTATTATCCGCTTCCCTTTAACCAGCTAAACTGACTAAACTAACCTGTCAGAGACTTATAACAGGCTTTTTTAACAAATTTTTGAAATAAAGAACAATAAACAATGAAGGATATATTCTGACTATTACATTTATATATTCTACTATTTGCTCTTTTATTTATGATCCATAATAATGTATTGTAATATGTCGTGCTGCTTCGTGTTGTATATATGGTACTATATTGCGTTGTACATGTATTGTATTGTACTGCAGTGTGATAGAAAGGCTAAAATACTATATTGGTTAAAAACTCGTTAAAAACTCAAACGTTTTTGACTAAAAGTCATCTTCAGGGGATGACTTTTTGTCGAAAACGTTTGAGTTTTTAACCAATATAACATTTTAGCCTTTTTTATTACATTTTACATTTTTAAGCGATTTCAATGACGTACTGCAGTGTATTGTATACATTGTATTCATTGTATTTATTGAATAGATCTCCAGATATTGTTCTGTATTACATTGTATGTCATTCATATAGTATTTATTAATATTCTTTATTGTACTGTACTGTATTGTGTTGTATTGTATTGTATTGTACTGTATTGTATCGTATTGTTTTTGTATTGTATTGTATTGTATTGTATTGTATTGTATTGTATTGTATTGTACTGTATACTGTATTGTATTGTATTGTATTGTACTGTAAACTGTATTGTACTGTATTGTATTGTATTGTACTGTATTGTAATGTATTGTATTGTACTGTATTGTTTTGTATTGTATTGTATTGTATTGTATTGTACTGTATTGTAATGTATTGTATTGTACCGTATTGTATTGTATTGTACTGTTTTGTATTGTATTGTACTGTATTGTAATGTATTGTATTGTACCGTATTGTATTGTATTGCATTGTATTGTATTGTATTGTATTGTAATGTATTGTATTGTACTGTATTGTATTGTATTGTACCGTATTGTATTATATTGTACTGTATTGTTTTGTATTCTAATTATATTATATTGTACCGTATTGTAATGTATTGTACTGTATTGTATTGTATTGTATTGTACTGTACTGTTTTGTATTATAATTGTATTGTATTGTACTGTATTGTAATGTATTGTACTGTATTGTGTTGTATTGTATTATATTGTACCGTATTGTAATGTATTGTGTTGTATTGTATTATATTGTACCGTATTGTAATGTATTGTACTGTATTGTGTTGTATTGTATTGTAAAATTGTCATGAAGTATTCTCTATGAATTACATTGTACGTATTCAGTAGATTGAAACCATTTGAAATGCAAGATATTTCGAATCTTCCTGTAAAGGTCTTTGATAAATAAAAAAACATCATTTTGCGCCATGAAAATAGAAATATTTGAAATGATCCAACAAAGGTTTCAATAAAAAGAAAATAGCTCAACAGATATGCTTCTACTATATTTAATGGTAGACAAATTTGCATAACGTTTTAACTTTTTAAGCACAGCTAGACAAATGCATATGACAATGTTTTTATTATATATACAAAACCATTAAAACAAGGTATGGTAGCTAGACAACACGCGCTTCCTAATGAGAGATAATTCTGTCTCAGTGCTGGAAGCTATGCTTTTTAAGGCAAAGTGGAATTTTAGGGAAAAACTACCGAACCATATCAAATTCTATAGCATTTCAAAGAGTGAGACATTTCATTGAAAATGGACATGTCGCTGTTCTCATTAACTTCCATTTGTCCTTCAGCTTAAACGCTGTGATAAATGTAGCTTGGGCATCGTTTAAATGAATTTACTGAAGTATTATCTAGAACCAAATTTGTTATTTGTAACGAAAATTTGAAGGGTCTGTGAAGTTTTGATGAGAATCTAAGTCTAATAACGGTATATAAATGTGTGCAAGCTTATATATCTGTGACAAACGCATTACCCCTTACATACAAAAAGATTTTTAAATCACGATTCCTATGAATTAAGTACTTTTATACAATGAAGTAATTTACATATTAACAAGCAAAGAAAATTCTCGTTACCATTCGGCCTCTAAAGTCCCTTTTTTCCTGAAATGTTAAAAGACAGACCAATAGTGTTGCTATTTTCAATCACTCTGAATATACTTCCCTATATTTAACTAAAAGGTTTTTAAATTGTCATTCAAAGCTAGATAATTTATATAATAAAACTAGTATATTTTCGCGGTAGTAGTCTTCAAGTGTTACTGAAAACCGACTCCGAATTGAAAATTCGAAAAGTTGTTAAGCTTTTTATGCTCGAAGTGAACTGTCAGGAAGACGTTTTATTACATTAAAGAACAAAAACACTTTATTAACTGTTACTGAGCCGATTTAAACCTAAAAGCTTATTCACACCACAAACATCGACCAGCACAGGAAGGACATCGGATGTCTCAACTCAATGTGTCGTTCTTGTTTGAAATGCTGTAATCTGCAACGCACTCTTGCTAAAATTATTTAGTTGAATATCTAATTAAACCGAGAATTGTAGGAAATGGTGAGACGATTGAAAATTTGTATGTATAAACTGGCTGTTACAAACGCACTTTTTTTTAACATAATTGCTAAGTACACAAAACTATGGCTCAATCGACCTAAGAATTAGGGAAGCAAAACTCAATTCGGTTGAGTTCGGTTAATGGTAGAATTATTTTCCAAAACAAATCAAAACTTATCCCGACCGAGATCATTCTATCAAAGATTCCTACAACTTCAAACAACTTCAAAGAAAGCGTGGATTTTGTCATTTTTCTGTCTAATGAGCTGGTCAACTCAGCGCAGCGTGAACGGGATTTTAATACTTTAATACGTTCATATATGGAAAACCGCATAACAATCTGTTTTATGTAAAAAAAAGAGGTGATAGAACATTTACCAGAAATCTATAGAGTTGAACTGTTGTTAAAGTATTCAGTAGTTCAAGGTTTCACGGATTTTGCACTGTACAGCTCAATACTTTACTTGTACGAATTCGAATGAAGAAGTATGCAAGTTTGTGTACGAAAACTGAGAGTGATTCAAGTACGTTGATATTTCTGCTTGCACCCATGCCGGCAAACAGAAAGCTAACTTTTGTTATTATTGCCTACATTAATTCTATGATCAGGTATCTTAGACTTGGAGTTTTCAGCATCTTCTCTCCCACACAATGGACTGAATTTTGACATTAATTACAATCATACTGGCAATAGCTAAAAGCTCTTTGCAAAGCCATTTTGGCCAAGAACTGGTCTTTAGCTTAGAGGCAAATGCCCGATTTAGAGCTCCAATACCCACGAACAGAGTTTTAAGGCTTTGAAATTCAATAACACTTAATATAACACGTTTGAAATTGATTTCTGAAATGCTTATAAAAGGTCTGGCAATAACAGGGGGTAAAGTGTACCGTCTGGTGCTGTTTAGTGCTTTGCACAATCAAATAAGAAACATTTTAGTCCTCGATAACACTTTTTTTTTACCAAAGTAAATTTCAAAGGTGTCCATAAAAATCTATTTCATTTATATATTGGCCTCGATGATGCTCGAATCCTAAAGTTGAAGGGAAAAAAAGAGTTTCAAGAATTTGCTGAGATCTAAACGCTCAAGATTGCCCGCCTGTGGACTTCAATTTGAAGAGGTGAAAGGCCGCGCCACGTTAATTCACTCACTCACAGAAATTTACATCAAAGCAATATGTTTTACCTGCATTCAACTAGTGTCTCCAATTTCCTTACTGACTGTTTCTGAGTCCTTTTAAAAACCAGGAAATTAAATTATGGCCCTGAATTGAAATGGAGCGTATAAATTTTCGTGCAAACTGGAGAACTGGCTCACTCAAAGTGAAGCCTTCTTTGATAAAGTTGATTGTGTCAAACAAATTCGCACATTTGAAGAATTTTATTGGTTCAGACGCAAGAAAAAAAACCCGTCAAGTGCTTTGTCAGCTGCCATCGTTAGTGATTTACGACTTTTGAAACTTGAGCCCACGTTTTACAGTGTTCTCAAAATTAATATAGAATTGAAGATTAGAGTTTTTGTCGCGGTTTTAGTCTCTTACTGCTGAATTTCAAAAAACCACTTGCAGGAAATGGCAAAGTATTCATGTGTCCGAATTCATGACTTTAATTTAACCAAATTAAATTGTTACAAATAGAGTTTAAATTGTTTTGACACAATCTGCAAAGCCTCGCCAAGCTGTGAATAAAGTGTCAATCGTATATGAAGATAACGCCCATCTAAATATCTGAGGTCGGCTCTCTCACGCACTGTGCAAAAATTTTGATTTTGAAAACATTCTCAAACGATGCTAGTTTCAAGGTAGAAAAGCTTTGAATTATACCTACACTAATTTCTATTTTTCCGTTTCAACCAAATCTATTTGTTAGGCAAGGTCATCTGTTTTCATTTTAAGTAGTTTCTTGAACGCCATTTGAATTTATAGGACCACATTACTTAGAAGGAAAAACATTGGTTTTAAATTACATTTCTATTTCTATTTCTTAGGATAAAATTGGGAAACACTTATTCTCAAGTAATTCTGGTTCAGTTCTCTAAAAGATTTTATGGGGTTAACATAATATGTAATAACATAAAATATAATGGAATTGAATGTATTTCAGCTCATTATATGTGTAGATAGACTCACAATGGAACTTTAATAACGCTCGCTTGTTTATAGTACAAATAAAAAGCCACTAATCTAATTTTTCTTGGTCAGATTAAGCACAATAAAAATAGTAAGACGTAGCATTTTGTTTGATAAATTTAATCAGTAATTTAAAACGCTACCTAGACATAAGAGTTGCACTGGTGATACAAAGAGATTTTATGTACAACTAAAATAACAAATATTGTGAAACCTTTCCGGGCTGTTATCTCCAGAAACTGTAAAGATTACGCTGGGTGATGACAGTAATTAAATTAAAATTGAAGCCCCCTTCAGCGACTCGTCTGCCTAATACGATAAGACCTGGGAAGTCCACTCCATGAGCCGCTCCACTCAAGCTGTTGATGGTAATTAATTTTGCAGACAGCATAAAAACCAAGACCCATATTTTCTTTCCAATCGCCCTCAGGGTTTTTCGGAGCAACTCAATGCCAAGTACCAACCGATTAATCAAGAGACAGCATATTTCATTTATAATTAGGTTAGGAGAAAATATGCCTCAACACAGAATGATGGCATTTCAGTTTGCACGCAAGCAATAACACGCCTATAGCAGTTGGATGAGGATTATTGTTCTTGTCTGGTCATGAAGCATTATGAGTTAAAGTTTTGTTGTTGTTTGTGAAAACCTGAATATCAAACAAACATTTTCTAAACGAAGCTTAAATCTGAACTTGATCTAATCGTACGTTGAAGAAATTAAATCCTCTACAAGACTGTTGGCTTTTTGCTTTTATTGAAGCAATTGAAGTATTACCGATTCATTTAAACAGAAAAAA
Organism: Zoanthus solanderi; assembly: GCA_024336925.2. Lineage (NCBI taxonomy): Eukaryota > Metazoa > Cnidaria > Anthozoa > Zoantharia > Zoanthidae > Zoanthus > Zoanthus solanderi. The sequence continues at coordinate 1,327 of JANCMA020217216.1, read as the reverse complement.
TGCACATTGCTGATATTGAAAAAGCGTTTGATTGAGCAAACGAGCTAAATAACAATTCAGGAATTAGTTACTGACTAAGACTGACGGCAAGACCGACTCACCCCACCCCCTCTCCCGATTGCCTCAAACCACTTTATTTGCTGCTTTTGTAAAGGTACGTAAAGTGACGTCACCTGCGATAGCGCAAACGTAGAAGAAACTGTAAGGTAAATTAATGTGAGATGAGTTAGATGACTCGAAAAAAAAACGCATGATAACGTAAGGTAAGAAAATTTAAGGTAAAGATGCATAACGTAACAAAAAGGCTAGTTATCGTAAAATGGCTGATAGTATGAATGAAAACAAGATGACATCGTTTATACTGAATAACAATTTTAATCGTTATTCGGTATAATTATAAACGATTTCATCTTGTTTTCATTCAGTGAGTATCAATAACTTAAAAATTAACAAAAAAAATTCCGAAACCAAAAAAAAATTTTTTTATGGAAGACGGTTTGTTTTGACAAGAATTTGCAACCTTAGATGCACAGTACAACAAAGAGAACCTTCCAACATTTTTAAATTTGGCGTTGTTCGGAGGCTCAATAAATGATAAAAGTATGGGAGGAACTGTGACAATATATATAGGAAAAAAACTGAGTATTTTAAAATACTTTCCTAGTGAACTATTTCATGGTGAAAACATCTGCAATAGAACATCCATAAAGTGACTAACTTCATCGACAGCTACCCTTTGAATTGCTTTTAAAAAATATGCTATTGATATGCAAGTAGTTAAAATGCGTTAATTGACAATCAACTCTTTAAAACTAAAATGTAATGAAAGAACAATGCTTGTGGGATGCTTAATTAAAATTTTTGATCATCCTTATAAGTAGAATAAGAAACTGATGTTAAAACAGCCTTAGCGAAAGTGAGACTCTAAATTCTAACTTGCACTTCTTTGCTGTTATGATCAAACATTTCAAGTTGCTGATTGGCTGTAGTTAGGCCAGGTTTCTATGGGCAAGCGTACTCAAAAACAGAAAGCTTTGCATAGGCACTGTGCAGTGCAGCGAAACTACCGTAATTAGGTCTATGTTAGTGGCGCCGTACTTTTCCAATAAAAGTTGGCTGGCAGAAATTCTGTTTATAATTTAACTAATTTGTAAGTGTTAATCACCTAAGTAAATTTGTGCGCGCTTCGCTAAGAGAAAGCAAAATGATTTTTGCGTTCGACGTTAGGAGAACGCAATCATAATCTTGAACAGGCGGAAAAAATCTCGATTTTGTGGTTGATCCAAATCGACGCCATCTTGGATTTCTCCGAGAGGGTCTGGGTGCG
>JANCMA020217112.1:0-13090 GCA_024336925.2 Zoanthus solanderi | reverse complement strand
CTCTTACACTCTTTCACTCTTTCACTCAACATGATGACATAGTGTCTACGCTTCTAAGGAAGCCGTAGACACAAAAATTGAGGGTAAAACTGAAAATTTATATTTCTATAGCAGCAAGTCTCTTTCTCATTTTTCATGGATTCAATTTATAAACTGGGTAGCCTCTTGTTATACACAGTTTTTGCATGACATGCACGATCGATCAGTATGTGACCTTTTTGTTTTTCCTTGGCCTTGTTTAGTTTTCCTTGAAGAAACACATGTGCACAAATCTTTTGTAAGCACAGCTTATAAATTTATGTTTGAGGCATCATACGAACTACATTAACTGTATAAGAACTTCTCATTGGAACTGATTTGTATCCTTTCCTTTTGAATGTTGTCACAATGAATCGTGAGTTACCATGTTTACACAGAGGTTAAACGAGCTTCAAAACTTCAAAGCGGGTCACTAAGAAATTTTCACTAGTAGGATCTTCACAGGATAAACTATGGGATTCCTACCTTCATTTGATTTAAATTACGGACCTTGCATATTTTATATACACATCAGTGGAGATTTGCGCTAGTGGAAAAGACCTTAATTTAAAATCGCACTCTTTCGAACCAGTGTGACCAAGGTATATTAACCCGTTCAGTCCCAGTTAAGTTAAATTCTCCCAACTTGAACCCATACTTTTCATTGAACAAGTTTGAGTGAATTTTACTTTTAATCTTCAGTAGTTTCCTTTTTTGATCATTTCTCATTTTCTTATGACCAAATGCCTTATTTTGTATGTGTTAGGGGCCGTCGGAAAATCGATTCCCGCCTAAATCGGGACGGTTGGACACTCTATAGTAAAGCTTTTTACATTTGGCATTTAATATACGACAAGAGTAATTGGGATACGATAATTCAGTTTGTTATTGCAAATTTTGTTTAATTTTTTAACCAACATCCATGTTTATTGACTTGGTGGAACACTGCTTCCTACCTGGTAGACTTTGATGCCTGAAACGCGATATAATATATCTTTGTTCCTATGCATGTACACATATCACAACTGAATAGGACATTTATTTAGTTATCATTATTAAGCGCATTTAAATTGTATTGAATTGAATTTCTAAGCTCGATTTCATATGCTTTTCTATTCATTTTTTTATATTATTTCAAGCCTTTTTCCTTAACGTCCACGTTCAACTCCCTTGCCCCCCTCCCCCCCTTCTTAACGTCCAATTGACGTTAAGCGGGACGGAATCGATTTTCTGATGGCCCCTTATGTAAGGAGAAGTTGGGTGATCGTGCAGTAAATTCATGACTGGGACTGAAAAGGTTAAACGAGCCAAAATGTATTATTGATCGAGTGTATCATTTTCGATCCCATAATGATTTACCAAAAGATGGGTACAGTAGGTCTTTTACAACAAATATAATAAATTATTGCTTATAAATCAATAAATGCGATCTGGTTGATCCGTACGAACCCAAAAACTAGAAAGCTGCCACTGTGGTCAAAGGCCAATATATAGCGGCCAATATAGAGCGTAATTTAAACTTCCCTCGATTTTGAAAAATATAAAGCACTTCCAAACTTTTTAGTTCAATTTTTGAATATAACTTGCCATAGAGGTCATTTGGTCGAAATATAAAAAAATCTTAAATTAACGAGACCCGGCCGAACTTTGGTATTTATAGACATTGACTCATAAATTTGACTTAAATGATAATTATTAATAATGGTTGCTAAAATAAAGCTTTAAATCGTTAACTTTTTTGCCATAACATCAAAAGTTTTCTGGGAAGCACACTTTTAAAAAAAAAAATTCCCATAGTTAAGCCAGGGTGCCCCTATTGCAAAATATTTAAATTTGCCACTAAATTGATAAATAAAAATAGTAACTAGCAGTTCTTTTAAAGAAGGAAGTGCTGACGCATGCGCATAATGCAAAGATTTTTAGTTTTATTGGAATTTACTTTAATATATAAATTTTTTGGTTCGTTATGTTAAGGACAGTTTTTTGTCAACATTTTCAACAATCAAATAAAATTAAAAGAGCATGAGACAGTATATAAGAAAAAGGCATCTGAAATAGGGCATTGAATATTGTACTAATTAATTATATAATACTGCTTTAGTAAACAGAGTTTGATTAATAGTATTTAATTCACTTAATCAAATTAACATACAGCTTGCAGGTACAAAATGGAAACCATAAGTAAAAGAATTATAATACGTATATAAAATTATAAAGTCGTCAGTGAATGTATAAAAGTTTTAAATAGCTTACCCATCAAGTGCAAAATGAATTGCAAGCTGGTCAACACTGGAAGTTTGCTTGAATGTTTTCTCCTATGAGGATTGTTAAATATTTTCAATCAAACTAGCTGCTACTGTATTAGTAACAGTCACATAATTACACTATTATCATGCAGTACTAGCAAACACTGTGTGGTGATCAGTAATAATAGTTTTCAGTATGCACTGTTTGACAAAAGTATATATGTATATATCTAGTTATTTTCCACAGCCTTATGTTACATATCAGCTGGTGGTAGTAGCTGGATCTGCATTCAATGCCAGTTGCTAGCACTTGATTGTAAGTTAGTTTCATCACAATTTGATTTTTCTCCTTTTTCACTCAAAATAATTTTATGGAGAAAGAGAAGATTGTCAGTGAATTCATATGAGATAGTGTTACAGTAAATCTTCAATCATAATAACTCACTCAAAGAAAAACTCTAACAATATCATTTTAGCTTTATATCAAATTCTATGAGTCCTCACAACACCAAGCTAATTTCATACAGTAAGCACTTCATGCAAGAATTTGCTTACTATCAATGATTACATTATAATGTTAGATCTATTTTGATGTTAAAGGCAAAGAAAACTTGGAAAAGAATCTGAATCCTAGATGGATTTGAACCCACGACCCTCTGTGATGTAGTCATTGGGACCCAGAAATTTGACCCTTGCTCACCATAGAGTCTCCAGTAGCTCAGTGGTTTTAGCATTCGACTAGATCATGGAGGGTCGTGGGTTCAAACACCATCTGGGACTCAGATTTTTTTCCGAGTTCTCCTAGCCTTTAACATCATGATATTGTTTTTTTGTCTTTAACTCTTTGCTGACATCCATGACAGTATCGATTTCCACATTACTGAGGAGGGTAAGCACAAATGAAATTAAATAACTCTAGCACAGTAGTCATTTGTGTGGATTATTGCTGTCTGTTGTTTTTTCACCCTGGGGCACAAGCTTTTGCATGATGTCACCAAATTTGAAGGTAAACTTTAGTGAACTGTAACGAAAGCTAGAGTCTGGTAAGTATTGTGTTTATAAGTGTTTTTTCGAGTGGTGGGTTGATAGTGAAATTACTTCTCTGCCATTCTGTGGATAGATTCTTGTACCTACTAAGGCATTTTAGGCAAAGTTTTGACTTCTTGAAAATTCATCTAGTACATAAATTTGTTAGTACTGTAGTACATAAAGGTGTGGGTGGCTCAACACTTATAAAAAGTCTATGAAATAAATGTGGTAAACCTCCATGCTGCCCAACTAACTGAATTACCCAGAATTCTTATTGGGCCCAAACAAGACAACTACTGATGTACAAATTGAAATGGATGTAGGTCAGCCAATTGCGGGTGAAAGATAACTCCCAGCAAATGAGCACAATATACAGTATTTGCAATGAAAATCATTGTGTTTGTAGACTTTATATTTCTAAAACATTTTTTCAATTCAAAACAATGAAGAAAACTTAGCTTGAATTGACAGGTCCTTCTTGTTTTGCTACAGGAAAATTATAAAATCCTCCCAAGTCAGGTTTTTCAGTTGGTGTATGGGATGTAGAAATTTCAGGTATATAATTTTCAGGGAGAAAATCATTCTCTCATCAAAGTCCTGCTTCATAATTTTGAGAACGTGGCATAATATTTTGAAAGTTATGGTACAGTATATTTTTGTACCACTTGTATTGATGCTGTCAGAAAAGCATTAATATGTTTAATTGATTATAATTAATACTAAAAAATAGCTTAATCTTGGTGCTTGTAAAATGTATAATTTTTTATACTTAGAACTTATTAGAACATTGAACTCACTTTAAAACTATAGCGCACAATATTGGATGGAGCATGAGGATTGTTGGCTGTAAGAATCCTTGTAAATTCCTCCTTCAACTCTGCCTCAGTCAGTTCTAGTTGATCATCTGGCTTAACGAGTTGTTTTGGCTGTTCACATTAAAAGAAAACAGTTTAATAGAAACCTGAAACTTTATCTTCCTACAGCAGTAATAGAGGCTTAAATATGGATACTCAACCATACACTGACTCCCCAAACTACAAAAGTCAGTCGAGAATAATAAATTGATATAAATCAAAAGAAAAACTAAATATAATAATACATCTGCCAATAATAAAATCAAGAAAAAGAGATTTTAATGTAATTTTAGTTCAAGTATTAATTATTCTTTTGAACTTAGATTAAAAAATATTAAGCTTAAAACAATTGCTCACTTTGTAAAAACACAGTTAAAACAACAAGGAGTTTGAACAAATCAATTTTTTTTTCATGAATTCTATTTTTAGTTATAATATACAGTAGAAGGCTCTGATCATAAGTTCTAAAGTAGATAACATTTACTAACATCATCCAACTCAGACATGACATGACTAGAGTAGGGTGTCTCACATAGTTCTGATAGGCTAACCCACATTGAGGTACTCGGCCTAAAGTAATAATGGGGTATTGCAACCTGAAAACAATTTGTTTATGTTGATTGATTATTGATTATTGCAGCTGGTTATGTTTGAAAATTTGCACAGCAGATTGTTTATTGCTTTTATAATTTAAAGGTGGTGACATAATATGCTGTTTTATCAAGATTGATACTAATATTATCTAGACAAATATTTCACATATATTATATTTATTAATTCTGTTACATTCTAGCAATATTTAAATAGTTGGCCACTGGACTGCATGTTTTATTTATTTACTACTATAAATGTCAGTATTTATTTTCAGTAACATCAACATGAGTACCAATAAGAGTTAAAATTTATGAAAAATACAAAATGCAAAGTCTGTATTATTTTATTAAATAAATAGAAACATCAAATTACACTAGTTCTACTGGTGTACCTTCTAGTGCAATGTGGCATACAGCATATAATAGTGCTTGATGAAACAAAATACTATGTTGCTTTTTGAGATAATACCCATTATTCTTCGGTGCCAAATGAACAGGCAGTGTGTCAAAATAAATGGGGGGGGGGGAATAATAAATGGACCTAATAAAAGGGAAGTCTTAATAAAAGAGGGGGGCTGAAAAATCTAAAAAGATTTGTTCACTGTACACTATACCAAACAGGTAAACTTTCTTTTGGATTTCTGATATTTCTGAAAATATACAAAAGTTTAATACACAGGGGGTTCTTATACAGTCAGGTGGGTCAAAAAAATCAATCTTTAGTATACAGAGGGGTAGTGGAAGGACAGGAAGGGGGACTTTTAATTGGAAACCAAGAGTATCCAATGTGGCCTTATGTCCCATTCCAGTGCCTTTAAGTTAGCTACTAGCACTTGTGTGCTACTGTATATACATATGTATGTGTGTTATCATTTGAGCTAAGTATACTTTCAATACAAAAGCATTATATAAGGCTTTCAATCTTACTAATTTTCTTTGAAAATCTGAAACTAGTATTTTGTAAAGCTATGCCAAGCTGATGAAGCCAATTAGTAAGGCCGATATCCATGGCTACTAACATTCAGGCTTACTATGATTATATAATTGATTTTCATGGTAGCTAGATTTTTGGGGGTAATGCCCACTACCAATGGATGTTACCTTAGCCCCTGATTTCAGTAACTTACTATAATATATGTTGTAGTTCAGGTTAAATATGATTTCGAACTGGTTCAATTTTTCTTAAACCAGTACAATTTGTCTTGCACTGGTACAAGTTGTCTTAAGCTGGTACAATCTAACATTCTAAAAGGGATTTGATTTTGGGGAGTCATAAATAAACAGGGGTTATTAATAAAAAGAACAGAATTTTTAAATAACCTTCACCTTCTCACTTCTCACCCACCCACCACTACCTCACTCACCCACCTACCACTACTTTCTACTTACCTCTCCTTTTTTTCCTTCTATTTATTTTTACTATTTTTTTTCCTTTTATTTGCTTCTTGTTCTTACCACCTTACATACTTAAACACTTTTTCTTTTCTTTTTTTTTTAATTTGGAACGCACCAGGATTTGAACTACTGCCTTTTGGACTTGTTTGGATCTGCAGTCCTACTTCAACTCCACTTGGCCATGCAAGTAATTGACTTACTAGCATACCAATTTTTCTAGGTATCACTAGTTATTGGTCTGAGACGGATATGAGAAGAATTTTATTCTTTACTGCTTTGTACCAGTTCAAGACAACTTGCTTCAGTGCAAGAAAATAAATATTGCATAGGATCAAAATAAATTGAACCAGTTCAAAATCATATTGAACCTGAACTACAACATATTATATAAAATAATTTTAGTGCACATACAGTGTACACAAGTAAAATGAAAAGGGTTCAGGCATGAAGACGCAACACAAGGAAAGAATCATGCAACATCATTTGAAATGCTCTTTTAATTGCAGGTTTTTGATACTAGCTAGGCTGATAAATGTTATTAAAAAGAAATGATACTTTCATAAGTCATTTTTCAGGGATGAAATTCTGGGAGTCAGTCGATAACACTGGAGTGAATTATTGATGACCCCCTGCCAAATGTGGCAACCATGCACTAATTAGTTTCAATAATTATATTAAAATCAAAATTTTAAAAGTGAAACTTGCAACACATTTTGATTTTACAATTATTAAAGTTGTGTGCTAGCTAATTGTTAAAAACATATTATTCTGATTTTTATGGTAAGAAAAAGTTTTCTTTTTTTTGGAAAAAATCCTGTTTTACTTAATAAATTAGAGTCAATTATCTTTGTGGTTCAAAATATGACAACACAGTATTTGAATACTTTGAAATTCTCAGCTCTGCAAGATCACACCTCAAGGTTTATATGCTGCATGAAAACAATAACATTCCTACTAATTAATGCAAACTATGGTCATTAACTATCTAATTGTAAATATAATCACTCTTAAGACAAACTAACTAGTTATATAACTATATATGATATAAAAGGCAATCATGCATGGTAATTCAAGATGGTAACTAATCGTTTAGCCCAATCAGGTCATTTCACCTCAAGACAATTTTACTCGACCAAAACTTTTCACACCACTTAATTCTTAGATTGTTTTGCCCTAAATCTTAGGTAATTTTGCATCATGTCTAAGTTGCTTAATTCTTTAATTTATCATGCAGGTAAGGATTGCAGGAAGATGGTTTCTCATTTACATAGCCAGTGTGACAAACTTTAATGGCCATATAAAAAATTATACTTAAAAATACAGAGATTTCTAACCCTCTTAAAAAGTCTCCCAAATTTGGTTGAAGTCTCTTTATCTTTTTATTTTTACCAAAATCTCAAAATTTTTGATACTGTACATTTTTCAACAACTGAAAGAGAATATTTTTAAAAAAAGTTGTTTTTGAGTGATAAACACAGTAAATGAGTAAATATGTATGTTGTAGTTCAAAATGAATTTTAGTTTAAAATGATTTCAAACTACACACTAGGTCAAAATATTTTAAACAGGGTCAAAATATTTTAAACCAGCTTATTTATCTATTGTCTGATAAATAAGCTGGTTTCTTTTTTTTTTTAAAAGAATAAAAAAAGAAAAAAAAAATTTCGTTTTCTCAGTTGTTTTTTTTGCATCTCACCACCCACCCCTCCCATCTTGTTCTGTTATTCCCCTCCTATACCTAATAGTTATTCCTAACTCCCCACTTTAGTACCTCTCACCTAACCCCCATATAACCTCACTCTTGCCTTCTTCCAATTAATTTTTTGGTACTCAGAAGGATTTGAACTCCCAACCTCTGGATCTGTAGTCCTCTTCCTTATCCACTTGACCACACAAGCAATCATTGCTATTCACCCTATAATTCTCAACCTTATAATTTATAGGTCCCAGTCTCACCACGGCCAAAAATTATAATATTATTGTCATTAAAGATAAAGTAGGTTTAAAATATTTTGACCTAGTTTAAAATATTTTGACCTACTTTGAAATCATTTTAAACTAAAATTCATTTTGAACTACAACATAGATAATGAGGGGACAGTGATGATGAGAAAGAGGATGCTGGCAATTGTGATAATGAGGATGATGGTGATGATGACAATAATAATGAAAGCTACTGATGGTGGTGATATGGCCCCATACCCTACTGGGGGCTCAAGCGACTGAAGAAGACCATTGTGATGATGATAGTGATAATGATAATAAGGGGGTGATAAGAGGGTGATCAAACATGATGATAAAAAGTATGGCGATTGTGATAATGAGGATGATGGTGATGGTGATGATGGTGATGTTAATGAAAGAAAAAGTGATGATGATGGTGATAATGATAAGAGGGTGATATCATGAGGGATACATGGTGATAGTGAAGACGATAATGAGGATGATGAAAGTGATGATATGGATGATTATAATTAATGAGGGTGATGTAACAATGGTGGTCATGATGATCATGATGCCATTACTTACTTCAACTAGGGCCTGTACGACTTCCTTGTTACCAAAGTAAGCTGCAAGGTGTAGTGGAGTCCAACCCAAATTGGACTTGGATTTTCCTGTATTAAGAAAAAACTATTAATTTTATTTTGAGTCACAATTATATTAAAAACAATAACAAACAAAGAGGAAAATGAAAGTACGTTTTACACACGATGAGCAGGCGTGGTTGGCACAGATGGTAAGATCTCTGCCTTTTGACCACAAGGTCCCAGGTTTGATGCTCGGCTTTGCTGAGATTCAAATATTTGTATGATCCGTTCTTTTCTGCCTAAGCTAAGCAACTACTGGGCGCTAACCTGCGATGGATTAGTGTCCCATCCAGGGGGAGTCAAAGACTCTCATCCACTTAACACTACAGAAACCGGAAATAAGCATCGGCTCCATGGACCACTTGGCTCGTAAAGGAATTAATAGCTAATTACAAAGGATATTACAGGAACATATTATTAAACACATTCATTTGTAATATTGTTTTGGATTTACTTGATATTACCAAAGATAAACAGCAGCCCAGGAAACCAAAAGTTAACAAAAAAATTAAATTATTGAAAGATAAGGAAATAATTATGTAAATGTGTTGGAACAAAATCAGAAAACCAGCAATGGACAGTAGAAAGAGACAACACCAGTAAATACCAGTTGCATTATTAGACAAGTTCAAAGTATATATTAGAAAACTTTCATTCTGAATTTCTGAAACAATCTGAACAAAATGAGAAAATAACAATTTTTTATCTGCACAATGGGTACCAAGGACCATACATCTTCTTGCAATTTTTTTGTTTTGTTTCTTATTCGAAAGCCAAACTAAAAAGATAGTGGCATCTTAACTAAAATAAAAAAAGGGATTGATAGTAAATTGCTTCTAACAAAATCCACTGCAAATATGTTCCAGTGCAAGCCCCCTTCCTCTCCAAAAAATATTAAGGGTAAATTTATCCCCCCTTCCTGGGAAATCCAATCTCTTACAAGTTGGGGATATGGATATTTTCCAGAACTAGATGATACTAATGATACCAACTGATTTTTTAAGCATTAGGTGTCATTTTTTATTGTAGGTTACTGAAAACTCTAGAAAGAGATGGGTGAAATAAACAACTAACTAATGCATTTTCTGTTGCATTTATTTTAAAAAAAGGTCTGCAGAAATAGTTGGATAGGGCATTTCTGAGACCCTAACTTCAAAATTTTTTTGTGAAGGATGCCCCCAGACATTCCCAGTTTGGGGCACTTTTGGTGTTCCCGATTTACGCACTGTGCATATATCTCCAAAATCTCAAGCTTTGCCCCTGCTATAGATTAAAATTAGTAAATAATTAGAATAACCTGCATGAATGGTTACAAACAAATAATTTTTTTGCCAATACAAATCTTTTTATAAAATAAATTAATCAATGAAGAATTTTACCTTTACAATTAACATTTACAGTTGGCAATGCCACTCCACTTTTGATTTTTGGTTTTAGCAAGCTCTGAAAAAGAAATCATATAATTTATATAATTATTTGTCTTCAAAACTAAAATTATCTTAAAGGCCGTACGGAGAACACTGGCATGATAATTTTATGTGGTCCACTTAGAGGTAACAATAATTTCCCCTTTTGTAGAATCATGAATGCAGAGCAAATTGGATTATACATAGCAACTGTCACATCAATTTTAAAATTAAATTTATGAAGAATAAAAGAGTTTACACTAGATGCACACAGCTACTCGTAACTCCTGAATGAGCATACACAGGAAAATAGTAGCAAAGGGTGGACAATATCTGAAAAATTTAATAATAGCAGTATAGGGCAGAATAATAGTATAGGGTAGAAACATCTCGAAATGTCAATAGCAGTATAGGGTGGAATAATAGTATAGGGTAGAAACATCTCGAAATGTCAATAGCAGTATAGGGTGGAATAATAGTATAAGTTGAAAACATCTCGAAATATCAATAGTAACTTATACAGGGTGGAATAATAGTATAGGGTGAAAACATCTTGAAATTTCAATAGTAATATAGGGTGGAATAATAGTATAGGGTGGAATAACGGTATAGGGTGAAAACATCTATGTCAATAATAGTACAGGACAGTATAGTAGTATAAGATGGAAAGTCCCAAATACTATTTTTATTCTTGTTCAAATAAAAAACATACTTAAATCAATATCTTTGGGGAATAACTTTACCAGACAGATGAAAATAAACTTAGCAACTGTATTGAACGTTGAACATTGATGTTTATTGATCGCTTATTGAAGAATTAAGTATTAAAACAAGTACAATAGTTGCAGCTATAGTAAGTTAAAAAATCTGGGATCCAGGCCATCCAAATGCTATGATCTGATTGAATTTTATCTAACTTTTGCTAACCCTGGATAGCAAACACCATAACATTTTCTGGCTGTTGACTTCTGCAAAACAGACTTCTTGGTAAATTGCAAGTATTTTAGGCTTTCAAATTTATCCCTCAATTGCCCTGCCAAGTTAGAAAGCGATTGAAAGTGATATAATGGCAAAAATTGTGTTGAGAACTCTACTAATTTACTCGATAAAGATCAAAACCCTTCTGTCCTTGTCTTTCCTTATAGTTGGGAAGGGAGAAATTTTCTAAAACTCGCTACAATGGCTTGAAATCGCACTGAAGTTTAAAGAAGGCATCAACACTTCAGGTACATAAATTTTTGTTTTTCATTCATTTGTTCATTTCTCGAAGCTTGTATGGGTTTCCTGTGGCAGAACAGCACAACTGGAAACCATACTTTTAGTTTCATTGACCGCAATGCAAAAGTGAAGGTTTGCCAAGTGATTTGTTTTGCCCACCAAAACTATTCAGCCAGTCACAAGCATTATATAATTAGCACACCTCACGGCAAGTGTGACCTGCCACAAGCCCACTGATAACAGATCACATGATGCTGTATAAATATGTAAAGCATACCGATACAAACCTAGCCAAAATCACTTCACTGGAGAAGTTTAAAAATTAAAAAACGCATCGTAATTTTGAATATCTTTGACTAATCATGATGGAAAACTCTTTTATTTACGAAATCTTTTTTAAAAAATAAGAAAATGACAAGAGACACATTATAAGCAAGTCACAAGTGGCAGCAAGTTGCTAAGTTAACTCTTTTAATTTTATGCTTACTATATCCACTATTTACACTTAAAAATTTCGTTTAGTTGACGAACAAACCAACAGCAAGAAAAACATTTATGTCGAAATACGGATCTGACGTGGCATATAGTTTAAATATCCATCTGTACAGATGCCACTTCTATCAACCCAAATATTTATGATTTTAATGGAATACAAAATTGATAAGAAAGCACCTACTTTATAAATTATAATATATGAACAACAGTTTCTAATCCCCTCCTTTGAGAACAATGAAGTCAATAAGCCTACTTACTTGAACAACGTCCAAGTCGCCCTTTCTCGCTGCTTGGAGCAATTTCTCTTCCCTTTCATCTCGCTTCACCGTACTCGCCATTTAATCCCGACCAGTTCGATATAATTAAGTCACCCTTTCATTTTAACTGGAAACAAATAATATTTCTCCAATGAATTTGGGGAATGTTTCGTGCAATCAACATATCTCCTGGCAAAAAATATCCTGTGCAACACCTTCAACTTCAGGCCAAGGCTACCAGCTTCTTTCCTCGGTCTGGAAAGTCTGCGGAGACACGAAGTAGAATAGTGCCCAGACTATGTTTTCGGCACGGTCGATAGTATATCACTCTTGAAGTTGATCAAGATGGCGGTTCACCTATCAAGATTTGCTGGAAGCAGAGTTTCGTCAAGACTGCTTTATACATCAGTTTACAGAATGACAAGTGAATACGGATCAGGGGCAGGAAAAGTAAGTTGCCATATTGAGCTATTTCGGCAAACGTCTATGGTTTAAATAAATTGTATTGTGTCTTTTCTACTTTTGCTTTCGTCATCTTGTATAACCCAAACCCCCTATCAGGCCAAAATATGAAAGCTCTTGTTTTTTGAAAAACTGAACTGTTTGTGTCAAAAATTTGATGCAATAACATATTTTATTATTTTTAAAAACTCCTTGTGTGTTTTGAGCTGCCAGAAATCTGCTGTTTCGATTTGTAATTGAAAAAAAAACAATTATTTTTAGTATTATATAAATAATGTGTGTTCTTGCTTTGTTTCTTCCAAAGTTAATATTCTTTTTATCAGCCAAACCCCAACTTTACCCTGAAAATCTGGGACTAATTTTTACTCGGCTTATACAATGCAATATACATGTTTTGGTTGATTTTTTTTCTTAGTTGGAATCTTATTTTCCTTTGTTTTAAACATATTACCATTTAGTATAAACCTACTAACGGTCTAACACGCATCCTGCATTCTGATTGGCTACTCTACTAGAGGTCTATTTGTGA
>JANCMA020217005.1:0-13090 GCA_024336925.2 Zoanthus solanderi | reverse complement strand
TGTTGAGACTCAGTTTTTATTGGTTCCGAAGATTTCCTATTGTGGACAGCTTCCGGTTAACAGCTTCTGGTTAACAGCTTCCTGTTAACAGCTTTTAGGTATAGCAATATGTCTACCTGCGCATGCGCGCAGTAGACACAAAAACGTTCCTTTGTAAATGCATATTAGTTGTGCCTGTAAATATTACTTGAGGGTTTTGAAAATGAGTCACCTAAATTTCTGTCGCGTAATACTTCATCTTGCCTTTAAATGAATAATAATAAAAAATATTAAGGATAATTTCAGCAATCTTTATAGAAACAAGAAATTGTTTTGCTGAAATTTAGTCCTATGAAAATGGTTAAACAAAGACTTATGTTAATGATAACAATCATAACTTGTCCATTAGATTTAATTGAGTGTGATATAAGTTATGAGATCAAATAATATTTATTATCTTATTATTAAGAGGGAGGATGTGAGTTCCACGCATGTCAATTGTTTAACGGTAAATAATAAATTTTCTGTTACCCGACGCGAGGTAACGACGTTTAGTACCCAACGTTTTGTTGATGCATCTACCAGGGTTATGCCCGTGGGGGATAGAGTGGAGTTTTCTGACCTGAATCATCTGTCAACAAATCCAGTAAATTGAGAGTCGTTAGCTCTGAAACACCAAAAGATGACCAACAAAAATTACGAGCCTATTGACATATATGTATAGCTCCCATCCCACCCATTGTTTAGTTTCTCATTTAGAAAGCCCACGGTCTTTTCTATAACACTGCATTCAGAAGACAAATGGTCTCTTGTATCGCCCCCACTTTGAAGACCCATGTTTTTATAGCCCTTCATTCAGTAGACCCCCATTCAGAAAACTCGTGGTCTCTTATACCCCCTCAATCAAAAGACCCCTCGCCTCTTTTATAGCTCCTTAATCAAAAGGCACCAGCTCACTTTTATAACCCTTCAGTCAAAAGACACCTGATCACTTTTATACCGGCCCCCTCGATAAAATATACCCCCTCGATCACAAGACACATGGTCACTTTTATACCCCCTCAAAGAGACACGAGGTCGCTTTTATTCCCCCTCGATAAAAAGACACCATGTCACTTTTATACCACCTCAATCAAAAGGCCATTGATGTCTTGTATAACCGCCATTCAGAAGACCCATGGACAGAGTTTGCACTCTCTTTTCGCCGCGTTTAAAATAAATTCCAGAAACTTTATTTTTTCTGGTAATTAATTTTGGTTTCTTACTAATGATGTATATATAACTCGGGCGATCAGTGGAAGACATTTTAAAATTAATTATAAACATATAAACTGATCTGTAAAAAATATTATCTTCAGTGAAGGAAATATTTTTTACAGATCAGTTATATGTTTATAAATAATTTTATAATGATGTATATTTATTATGTAACCGCAGAGAATACTGCACAGGTAGCCTATTTATTAGCTCTAGGTTTTATGACAAGTCAACTTTTTAGTTTCTCTCTCCGAAATCATTTTTCAAGTTCCACGTCAGCCCTCGCACCCAATCAAAGTTTTCAATATAAAAAATATTTTAAAATAGATTGTTACTGGTACGAAACCGCTTATCTGTAGTCAAAACAATTGATTTTGGGAAAAATAGAACGCACATTTCAATTGCGAGGCGCCTATTTTTTATACTTGTTTGTACTTAAGTTAAAAAGTAAGTCAGTTTCAGAACACAAACGTTTTGACAACGTAACATTTATTTTAAAGTATTTAACAGACCACTCTACAATTACTAGTTGATTCTAAAGCTGAAAATTTCGTTCTCTTTTCTACTATATATCTCCACTACCGAAGTCGCCATCGTGCATCCGGACATGCATAATTATGTGTTGTACATTTTTTATAAAACTTCAAACATTGAAATTCAATTTTAAAGAAATAGAGTGAAGATTTATTTTTGTTGAGATAGCACTGGAAATCAAGTATAAAAAATATATATTTCTTATTATATCCAACTTCAGAGTATTCATCTTTTGGTGAAAGTACGGCCCTGAAGAAGGCCGTGCGAGACGGGCGAAACGTCGTACTTTTATAGTGTTTGTTTCAGTAAGCGACTAATTTCAGTTATTGTTTATGTATTGAGGTGTATCTGCAGGTAGATGAAACACTTTTAAACATAATCATCTCGGGTCAAAAGATTATTTAATCATCGCCGTAAGTAGAGCATAAACCTAACATTTTGATTTGGTCACCGGCAACAAGGCCAACGCTCCAAACGGCAAGTTTTAGTGTTATTCTAATGACAACGATGATTAAAAACTTCAACCTAGAGTTGATTTTTGAAAACTTCAAGTCACACAGCAGTGAGGCTTTTTCTATGTCCATCAACAAAACTCCATCCAGCTCGCTCGGATTAGTTTGTTTCACTCTATATAAGGGACTCTGGGGGCCACTTCATCTGTCCTAAAAATGAGGTTCTTGGCTTTGAGTGCCGACCATATTTCTCGAGATTGCATTGCGACTGCGATGATCTCCAGCCTACTTCCTCGGACGTCTTGACAGGGAACTTTGCAGTTGATTTCCCCACTGCTAGTTTTGTTGCTACATGTGAATCAATGGGAGGAAGCTTGAGGGCCTCTCTTCTCTGTTTTACAATAACGGCTGCTGTACCATGCTCGACGCTTTCGTCCTCTTTAGCAAGCTAATGAAATCATAAAAATCGTTGTAAACTTGTATAGAAGTCTATTTATG
Source organism: Zoanthus solanderi (assembly GCA_024336925.2). Lineage (NCBI taxonomy): Eukaryota > Metazoa > Cnidaria > Anthozoa > Zoantharia > Zoanthidae > Zoanthus > Zoanthus solanderi. Next base: position 10,370 of record JANCMA020217005.1, on the reverse strand, counting down.
GAAGAGAGAGACAAGATACATAGACACCAGTTGGAAGAGCGAAGTAATCGCTACGTGGTATAAGTTTTAGAGCGTTTTAGTCATAGCTTTAAATTCCGGAGAGTTGGCCGCAAATTTTCGTGACTTCATAGCTATATAGAGAACCATAACATTCGTCGAATCGTGTTAGGCACATCTACGAATTGAGTGGAACAATTTGCTTTTTCTAAAAATTATTTTGCAACATTAATTAAAAAAACGTCTAAACATTTGGTAGCGTTTGCAAAAAAATCATTTTTTAATTTGGAGTTTGTTTGTTAACCAAAATTTTGGTGTTCTAAACTGAATTTTGACCTTACTTAAAAATTATCTTCATATTTGCAATATATTTTGAGTAACTGCCACAGCGAAACAGCTTAGTACGTATACTGACACGGCAAAATAATTTAGTACGCATACCGCCACGGCAAAATAATTTAGTACGCATACCGCCACGGCGAAATAGTATACTGACACCGCGAAGTTGGCTGCTAGGTAATATGCTAATTTCTATGAACTCCAAAACATTGAAACAAAATGTCATAATGGTTGTGTAACTTAAATCCGTTCGGGAGATTCAGTAATGTTTTTTGTTTGTGTCTGAGTAAGCAGACACTAATATGAAGGTAACGCAATTTATTTAGCCGTAAAAGCAAAGTAGATATTTAAAATCATTTAAGCGTAACAGTCCTTAGCATTCAGGATGTGGATTTCAAAGCATATTGCGGTCACTTGATTCTTCAGTTACCTGTTAATTTAAACTACACCAAAACACAATTAAGGTTTAAATTATCAAAGTTAAAGAAACCAAAAGCTAGAAGATAGACTTGCCTCTTTGTACTGTCCGGTTAGGAAGCCCCAGTTTTGCGACCAATGTTTTGCTGCGTTGTGTTCGTGACCAACATGATCTTTCCTATTTGAAACAAAAAATCACAATTTTTACTTAGAACCAAACTTTAAAGCTTTTTAGTTTAACTCAAGCAGAAACTGGTCGAAATTCAAGCTTTCTTCATCATAAAATAAAAAACAAATGGTTCGGATCACAAACAAGAAGCAATGTTAGTATGTGTGCTGCAAGGTAACGTGAATCTATAATTCAAAAATTCACTCACCATATCTGGTCTTGATGAACAAAGTTACAGCCGGTTTTAGCCTTGCCGAAGACCATTTCGTGCTACAAAAGCACTAAATCCTCTGACAGTAAACAAACTGTGACAAACTTAGAGTTAATTTAGACCTTACTTCTTCACAACAAGAGTAACTTTTTCTTTTCTGTTTGTTCACTGCTTGGCTAATTTCGTCGTCATAACAACAGGAGTGAGGTCTAAGGACCCTATTGTTTATCGCATTTCAATGTAATGAGTAGTTTTTAGAATGCGTTGAAAGCAAAAACATTATTTCTCGTGCCAATACATATTCAAAAACATTAGAATCTTACAAATATATTATCATACGAAAAAAATTCTGAAAGTTTTTTTGAAGATGTTATCGATCCCCCGAAGGTGAGAATTTTTGTCATTGTCGAATTGCGTATAATCTCTGCTCACATGCACAAACGTCAAATCCGATCGAACTGTTAATAGCTTTGAGTTTCATACGTCTCACTTACCTCTATCCGGTTTGTATTATAACCAAATTAAAAGTGCTAACTTTATGTTTTAAAAAGAGGTTCTTTTTTTGTCTACCCTTATGTTTTTGTGACTGGCATGGCAGAGAAAGGCCGTTCCCAAATATGATTGCAAAGGTATTAGAGTTTAATTAACCACTTTTAGTTTTATAAGCATAAATGCACTCCGCTCGTCTGTTATCGCAAGCATGAAATCACGAACACATTGAAAAACAACCCTTGGACTTTTGTCTCTTCTTGTGCATGAACCCACTGCGTTCATGCATTACAAACGAAGGCAAATGAATGCTAGCGTCAGTTAAGCAATGACTTTCGAAAATAATGTTTCCCAAAAAATGTTCTCATCAACTTTTTTTCTAAAAGTAAGAATGCAACGTTAGTTATCGATCCAGGTAAATAAACAGGATTTTTATCTTTTATAATGTTGTAATATTAGTTATTTTGTTGAAGATGTTTAAACGAAGGAAAATAATTGTTTGGTTTATTCAGAATGGATTTTTCGATAAATGTTTTCCTGTCTTTTATCATGTTTTTTGCTTTTACAGGAAGTAAATCTTGTAAATGTTCTCTTTGTTATTCCTGCTTGATTTTTGAGTATTCCAGTTGCTAAACATCACATACTCCCTCCACTTTAAAGCCAAATATAAATGTTTAATCGAAAAAACCCAATCTTATGAAGCAAAATACTTTGGTTCAGCATATGCACTAGTGCGGACATTTTTTCCTATTTAGTAATTCTTGTCTCGTGCTGCAACCTTCCGGCCTATTCTCTGGGAGGTTTTGGAGACAAATAGTTAATGATTCATTTATTGTTTTTTTTTAATATGTTATTTAGCCAAGTTATCCAAGTTACTTTTCCTTTGAATGCAATTTCGAAATTCAAAATTAAATAGAGTGCTTCTTTTACTAAAAAACGGTCATTAATTAAACACAAATGATTCTAATACTTTACAACGTTGCAATAAATATTATGGGCAAAATGTAAGAAAAAGTAAAGCAGATGGGCCTAAAAGCCCAAAACTAATTGCCCGGTGGTAGACTGCGCGCGTTTGGCACATCCAGTATATGGTAATATTAATGGGGTCTTAATTGTAACATTATTTATATTTTTAAAATATTATCCGCATCACACCTTTGTTTCGAAAGCATTCAAGCACAAATGAACAGCCTGTCAAAGTTCAATTGTCTGAAGTGGCAAAAGAGGTGACTTGCTCCTCGACTCATCTTTCACGCGTCGAATGTGTTACTTGGTGAAAAGTCGTCTAAGCTTAAACGGCCTCCAATTTGCCTAAAGACAGTTTTTAAAAATATAAAACTCTCTTTTTGTTGGAAGTTGAGTTTTGAGACACATGAGGGAGTTCTTGCGTTTACCGGAACTGGAAGCTACCTTGTCTTGTCTACCTTGTCTTGTTCAAACGTAACTGAAATAATGAAACCTATTATTTTGTTATGAAGCAATGAAATGGGTTGCTGCAACTCGAAATCGAAAACCTCGCGAGCAAATGGAGCAAGAAACGAAGAATTGAATATCCCTCTGAGGTAAGCTTGCGCACTCTTAACCATTTCACTTTTGTTTATCAAAAACGATGAATGAAAGGTCGTCGATTTCCGTTGGTAGAAAATGTTACATCGGGAATTGCGTGTGATTATATAGCCACCCCTGCATTAAGGGTACATAAATTGAGGTGATCTATATTACATGTCGCCAACTTTTGCGTGCTTTTCGCTGTTTGAAACTCAAACCATATTAGCCATGCTGTTGGCAGCACGTATACAAATATGATTATAGTTTCAGTGTTTGAATATTGCGGTGAAGTTAATAACTCAGTCTCAACGTAATTTACTAACCAAGCAGAAACTTAATTCTGTAGCCTAGTCTTTTCCTAGTTCTGTCGCATATTAAAATATTCAAAATATTACAACTTAAAAATATACTCACTCGATAGATTTCGCTGTGCAAGGCAACACCATTTGCTGAAAGATAATATCGAGTAAATACTATTGCACCAATGAAAACTGTTGGTATACTGTAATGCAAAAAATCTAAGCTAACAAAACTCATTTTGGGTTTTCTATTTTATGGATGGCGTAGTCCAGTGATGGTTTTGTTTGTAAAGTTTGGGTCAGCAGAGTTAGAAAAGATAGCTGTTTGTTTTGGTCGCACCAGTTTATAGTGTATCGCAGTTGAGTTTGTTATTTTATAATTGCAAGAGCATGAGTAATTAATTTCAGTCGATTGCCTCACTTTCTACAACCATTATATATTTGATTAATAGTAATTTGTTCAGCCCAAAAGCGATTCGTGCTTATTCAAGAGAAAACAACTCCCTAAATTTCCGGTGATGATGTTTATGAGTCTAACTGAGTCAAAACCACTTTATGCAAATACGACTTTGTTTAATACGGCATGTTTTACCCGACAGAAGGACTTTTAAGTATTCAAGAATAGCACATTACGAGAGTCACATCTACGAAATATTTTGTTTCCAAATTATTCTAAAACATCTTCAAACAGTAATGTGTGGAGTTACCGGACTTACCGCAGCTCGTCTGTTAACATTCTTTCTTCTATTATAAGGAAGAATGTTGTTTTCCGTCCCAGGCTGAATATTCCTATTTTACTGCCGATTTTAGACTGAAAACATTCTTGTAATTATAGCTTATGACATTTTCGTTTATTAATCACATTTCCCGGGCCGAAAAATGGCTCTTTCACGTTTCACGAAAAATAAACAACGGATTTCAGAAAAAAAAATCACGTCCAAAACTTACAACTCGTGACACGTGTGTAGAAGAACATTGACCTGCAAGCATATAATGATATTTAAACAATTCATTTTGGGTAGTCTATTTAACTCTTATTGCGCCGTGTTCTTTACGTTACCAACGGTGGAATAGAACATGCGTTGAGAATTATATGTAAAAAATGAGTCGCAATTTGTCAGTCGATCAGAGCGCATGTTAAATCTGAGCTATATTATTAATGCTATGTAATCATATTCAGAAACCAATAGGTTGACGTTCATGAAATACCGGGGTGAGTCAAATTATGTTTCACGGACATAGAACTAGATGACTCCAAGTTTCTCGCCAATTAAAATGGTCCAATCTCGTTCAACGCGTACGAAAAACCTTTACTACCCTGCAATTATAAGTTTGGTGTCAGGATCTGTATCGCGTTACATTGTGCACGTGCTTCGTGTCTCTTGCATTGTGCGTCCATATTGTACTGCACAAATCCATTCCATAAACATTTGGGTATCGCTAGTGAAGAGCGTTTGTTTGCAAGTTGGCTTGTTTTGCCGTTTAGAGAAACAAATAATTTTATACAGTTAAGTAAAACATATCATCGTCTTGTATTTACAGATTTTCAACAAACGAAATTATATATTCTTTGCAAAATTTCAGCCTTAATTTTTTAAAATATTCTCAAAGTTTCGCAACTTTCAGCCTCGATATTCTTGTAAAATATATTCTGATAAGATAGAAAGAGTGTATTCCAAGTTATCTTTTTAATTTCAATTTTTATTCATTAATTTAATACAATGGACTTTTATAAACGGAAGAATAAATTGAAATACTCTGTAACTCCAGACTTTTCCCGTTGGTGTTGTGATTTCGATTTAGCATCAACCTCGTACCCAGGCTTATTTTACTCCCTTGTACGACCGAGTATAGGCGAATCTTCCGGTGACGTCATTGTTTACTATTTGCTCATTTTATACAACTTTAGATTGCGAACGAACAATACAGTTTTAGTCCAAAACTTGAGAAAGTTTGTCCAGCTAACAAACAGATAAAACTTTTGAGCTGGGATGAAACCGTTAATTAGCCACACATTCTCTGTAAAATCTCCATTAGATCACAGGAACAATGTTTAGCTTATCGCTTTCATATTTTCAGAAGAAGTTTATTTTACAAAACACTCTCAATATACAGTGCTTTAGTTTTTGTAACCTTATTAGAAACTGGCGTACTTATGCTAATGAAGGGGAAGATATAAACAAATATTCGCCTAATCGTGTAACAGAAAGGAGATATGGGGGGATGGGGGGGGGGAGGTGCGAGGAGGTGATGGCGTATGAGGGAGGTTTGTAACCTGACTAGTATTTGTTTCGTGCAGTTTATCTAGTTTTCGTTTGAAAAAAAAATGTTATTTCAAGTAAATGCTGGCAATTATTTCTAATGAATATGTATTTTTTAAAAAATTTAAAAACCAAATTAGAATTTAGATATATAAATACACCCTTTCTTTTTATAAATTGTAAAAAACTAAGTCCAGAATAACTTGCCGTAGATTTAACTGAAGGGTGACAGCTACCTACGTGGCTATAATGACCACTTCAGTGGCTTCAAAATAGCTACTAGCACGCTTGTGCTACCTATACTTATTTTTTCTCAAGATAGCCACTTCTCACCCATTACGCTTTCACTATCAGTTTTATAACATCGATGTTTAAGAATTTAAGAAAACTTCAAAATATTAGTTACACTGAAAGCGTAATATTTGTGGCCCTAGTGTCAGATTTGGTGGCTTCAAATGAGTTGTTAGCACGTATGTTCTATCTATACTTGATGTTTATCATTTAAGCCTCATCCCATAGGTACTACGTTTTTTCTTTTACGAATTATTTTTTGTGGGAACATGAGACTGCTTTTTACCTATGGCATTCTGATGAGACCCCGCAAAAAGGACAACACAGCTGTCCATGACTGCTCACATCCAATCTCATTTCTAGTTATAGTAGGTTTAAGGGTTAAAGCCCGCTACCAACATGACCTTAGTAGACTTCAGTGGCATCAAGTTAGCTACTAGCATGAATGTGCAATTTATGTTCGATATTAGTTACACTCGCTTTTTAATTGAATAATTTTTTTGAATCTTTGATATCTTGCAAATAATTGTAAACAGCTGTTTACTCATAAATAGAATGCTGTTTCGGTGTTTCTATAGAAATACTTTTACAAGTAGTTAAATTTTAAAATTTTACACCATAGTGAATTGAGAAAGAATATTAAAAAAACTGACGAATGATTCACTCCGACGAAGGACTACAGTCCGAAACGTCAGTTTTTTTAATATTCTTTCTCAATTCACTATGGTGTAAAATTTTAAAATTAAGCTATTTACTCAGATCAAAGCCCTTTCCAAACAAAGTTTTGTACGATGGCTTTCGCCTGGTTACTTGGTCATCTTGTTAGGCGCTAAACTAAATTTCACAACTATTTCATTTACAGGGGGACAAAGAAGTCCGAAGCAAGGTCTCAACCAAAGGTGCTTACAAACTCTAAACAACATCTTTCTACAACTGAAAAACTTGAATCGCCACCTGAGAAGCTCCCCCTTGTTGGATACACGTTACCATGTGACGATTATATATCACCGTACGACGCTGATATTCCCCGAGGATCCAGCGAATCATTGAATGAGCTGTGTGCAAGAAGCAAAGGTAAAGCGGACAGTAGTTGTTCATAAGGTTTATTTCATGAATTGGCAACAATTTTAGCATCTGATTTCTGAGAATATGTTAGCATTCCATATAAGTGACTCTTTGAACAAGGAACCGAAGCCAACAGTTCAAAAAATGAATTTATTTACCAACAAAAACAATCTTTAGTTATAGACCCACAATTATATACGATAAACAAAAACATTGTTAATGCGAAATATCTGGGATCAGATACTTCGATTCTGAACGGAAAACATTACAGCTACACTGACACTATATACCATAATATATTGTTTCATAACCTTATAACATCAGAGAACACAGGGCACATTCACAGATGTACAATCGGAAATATGATCGTAGAAGTAAGAAAGTATAGCGTGTCAATATTGATTCTAATCAAATGATTTTAAATTGCTACAGCTTTACTAGAGCAATATTTTTTTTTTTCAGGCAAAAGCTCAGCTGCCCTTAATGGTTCAGTAGATGATGCTGATCTTGATATCAATATATATCCGCTGAGCGAGGAACTAAACACCTCTAACGAAAATGATATTGATATATACCCACTCGTATCAGACCGCAAAGCAAGTCTAGCCTCACTGGAAAGCCTCTCAGATGCAATAGATGATGAGCCCATAATACTCCAACAAAAATGGAAGCTGGTTAAGTCGCCAAGTGTGGCCGAGCTTTACTCGCAAGTGTTCATGGGAAACACAAAAGTAGTCGTTCCCAATTTTGTAAAGATTGTCAAGATATACATGAGCTCAACATTTACAGGTAAACTTATCTATAAGACTATTGTATAACGTAGCTATGCTAAGTCAATTGCGGGATTTGATTTTATTTCAGATAATAATATGAGTTTTTGAATTGTATGGCAAAAAGAAATCACCTTATACAAAGAGAATAAAGTAGTCCAACGTCCACGAATGAGAATATTTACTAGTAAACGATTTACTACCTTACCAAAAACTTGTAATGTTCAAATGCAAAAGGTTAGGACCTCGATGGTAACATATTAATTTCTTGCTTTTAATTACTTTAATTTTTCATTAATTACTTTCAGGGATAATAATTTAAAACAATTTTTCCAAGTTGCGATGTTTAATCATTGCCATAAATAAAGTAAAATGCTGACATTTCAAATTGCTCCGACAAAGGCCCATGCTCATCGCAACGTCAGCTTCGTAATATTCTTACCCGCACTGATCAAACGTTTCAACCTTGAGTTGATTGACCTTCGAACGTCCAACGGGGAGAGGGGTCAAATGGACCCCCTCCTCCCCTACCTTGCTTTTTCCGATTTTTTAAAAGTGTTTTAACGTTGCCCACCAAATTTTCAATAGCTGGTCATTGTGAAAGAAACATGTTTCGTGTTTGTAACTTAACTTGAAATTTTTTTATAGCTTTTGAAAGAAAGTGAAAAGAATTTCCAGAAAAACACAAAATTGTAAAAATATTTTCAAATAACCTTTCATTTTCAAACTTATGCAAACATAAATGTCATAAAAAGTAATAAAACATCATAAAACACATAAATTAGCAGCACTTTATGAAAAAAATAGAAAAAAATTCATAATTTTCAAAAATTCGCAATAATGTTGTCAATTGATGTTACTGTTGCCATGGAAACCAATTAACTAACACATTATAAATATTTTTGAAAACTATGGTAGTCCAGCTTTGAGCTAGCAAATTTTGGTTTGGCGCAAGATTTGGGGGTAGGGGATCCAAGTGATCTCCATCCCTAGGCTTAATTTGATACAATAAAAAGTTTGGTCGTCCGAGGGTTTTAAGACGTGCTTTACCAACCTGCCAGCACATTCAATAAGTATTTACTAAGTCGGTTTTTGAAAAGATCTTTCACAAGTGAACTTAGCAACAGGAGGAGATCAAATCTTAGCGCCCAGGTAACATTTTATTTAGAACATTCTCTGACACTCCAAAGTATATGCCAACGAGGATATTTTACGAAACCTTTTCTACAGTTAAAGTAAATGGTTTGTATATGGCGACTCTGAGTTGCAGCTGTTTCTGCTAGAATTGAAAAGCAAAAAACATTTGTTTTTGTTGTACCATATTGAGGATAGAATACATTGGGGCGACTTTACCCTTTTAATTATTTTATTTCTAGATACGCACGTGGAACGAAATGCATTGGTCAAAACAGTTTATCCGAAGCTCAAAGAGTTTTGTGCTGAACGTGGTTATGAGTTTCAAGTTGTTGACATGCGCTGGAATGTACGGGACGCAGCTATAGATGATCACTTGTCCTCGGAGTTGTTTCTCAAGGAGCTGAGAAAATGTCAAACCCTGTCTGTAGGACCCAACTTCGTAGTAAGTATTTCAAAAGTAGAACAAAATACAATTTAAATTTGAAAAATATATTTAGATTATGCTGAGATAAGAACTTTTACGTTAATGGTCATGTTGTTATATAGACTTCTATTACAGTTTGTTAAAAAAGTTATGAAATGTTGTTCTATGTAATTTGCTTCCATCGCTCCCCTGCAGACATTACTAAGCCAGAAGTACGGCCACTGCCCCCTCCCCTCGAAGATTCCAGCTGGTGAGTTTGAAAAGCTGTCACGGGCAATTGAAGATTCTGAAGACAGAGAATTGTTATTGCAGTGGTACAAAAGAGACAACAACGCTTTGCCATCAGAATATGTACTCCAACCAATCAGCTCAAAAATACCAAATTTTGCCAATCCACCAGACAAAGTATCCCGAATGAAAGCGCTTGTTGATTGGTGGGATGTGTTCTTAGCAATCCAAAGTGCTTTCAGGGTAGCAGCTAAAAAATATTTAAAACCTGTTGCAGCGCAAAAGTATTTTATTTCAGGTAAAATTTCTTTTAGTCTTATTTCAAACTAAATCCAGCCTTGTTTATAGGCACTGTATTACAATCTTTTCATTAAGAGTAGCGATTGGCTCTACAGCTGATTCAAAAATTCAAAATGAAGAAATGTACGCAATAAACCACTTGGGATGAACTTTGAATTGGCTAAACAAGAATTATCTTTGACATAATAACTGTTGTTTTCATCAATCTCTCCTAATCGTTTACATATTTCATCAATTCAAGTTTTTGTTGTTTTTTTCAAACAGTATTATTGTAGTTAGTTTTTTGTTTCCATTTCTATTTTTTTATTTTTTGAACTTTAATGAAATGCCACAAAATGTTTGTTTGTGCCGCCGCCTGGTTAGCCCAGTTGGTAAGGCGCCAGTCTGCTGTGCGGGAGGTCTCGGGTTCGATTCCCGGCCGGACC
>JANCMA020216902.1:0-13090 GCA_024336925.2 Zoanthus solanderi | reverse complement strand
TAGGCTAGATAGAGTGTGTCGGACTATGTCCCTAGGCTAGATAGAGTGTGTCGGACTATGTCCCTAGGCTAGATAGAGTGTGTCGGACTATGTCCCTAGGCTAGATAGAATGTGTCGGACTATGTCCCTAGGCTAGATAGAGTGTGTCGGACTATGTCCCTAGGCTAGATAGAGTGTGTTCGCAGTTACTTGTTCACAATTAATAATTGTTTCTTCCCTCTTTTTCATGAACAAGTTTGTACATTCATTGTGAACTAATAAATAGGAATTGATTTTTTCTTAGATACCAGGCAAAGATAATTACCCTGGAAATCTTACGGATGAGGCTTTTGGTTTGTCTGTTCTTAGTCTAGCACCGGGAAAGGTTGGTCAGAAACTGAACGTAGCAAAATATCACCGCTGGTTTAGAGTTGGTGCAAAGGGTGCAATGGGAACTTCAACTCGTCACCGGGGATACGCAGACGAGAACCTTTTTATGGCAATGACCACACAACCGAAAGTTGCAGGCATGTCCCTTCACACTTGCAAAAAGATGCAAAAAGGCAAAAAGAAGTGTAATTACTTAAAGCAGAAGTTTTCCTACGCCATTCCACTTGAAATAATCTTCATGACCCCCCTCAGTAAATGGAACCCGTATAACATCGAGTACAAAGGTGCATTTAACTCACAGTTGGGTAAAACTGTTGAGGCAGGCGGAAGAAATGGCGGTAAAACGAAAGAAAAGGCTTATAACGGGATAAACAGCAAAAGATTCTACCAAACACCAGTGGAATTGTTTTCAGGAGGAGAAATTGGTACTGATGCAGCAGATACAACAAAAAATTCGGTTGGAGTGCTGGACAAAAAAGGTAAGTATTTTCTAACTTTAAGAAAAAAATGTAATGTTTTGAAAATTAACACAAAAGTTATACCGTCTTTCTCTTTTAATCGTCAAAAAATTGGGAAGAATACACATCACTTGAACAGGAATGCTTTGTTGGACAGCTCAACAGTGGCTAATGAAATAAACGAATCGTTGATAGATAATTGCAAGACAATTAATTTATAGACTGGTCACACTCAAATATTGAATCAATACGTGATACGAGTCCTAAGCGCTTTTATGTTTTTCGTTGTCATTATCAGTATGCAGCAAACCATTTAGTCAAGCTAAGGAACCTTCATCAATGTATATCTTAACTTTTCCTTGATGTATAACATTTACCATTAAACTTTGATAGTGCTAAAACTTTGATTAACCAAACAAGCATGACCAACCAATGACAAGGTTTGTTCTTGTTAGTTTTAAACGTTTTATAATGTTGTCATCATTTAGGAAATGTGCGGCTTTGCAAAGCAAGTGGAACAAGAATATTCTTTCCCTCCATCCCTGGGGTTGGGGTCTTACGTCAGCGCTACCCTATTATGCCTGTGCACGGAGAAGGAAGTTCCGTCTGGAAGGAGCTTGAAGCAGTTAAAGATTTGATCCTTAAGTCTAAAACGTTTGGTTATATTTTCCGGGAACCCTTGCAATCTGGACCCAAGCCGACAGAGCCGCCACGAAAGCCCGTCAAGTTTCAAATCCAGTCCGCAAGAGGAGGACCTGGTCCACATGAACACGAGATAATTCTTCGACCAGACCAGGTATGATTTCTTTTTAGTTATGCACATAACGACCAGGCGAACAGGTTATGTAAAGTGTGGAAACATTCTTTGGCATTGATTGACCCACTTAATTAAACGAGCTGTTCTCCCATTTGTGGTTTGGTAGTTAGGTTGGTGAGCGTTGCACCAGTATTTTAAAGGTCGCTGGTTCGAATCCCTTGAAACATGAAAGGTTTTTGACCAACCTCATTTCTTGGTGTATAAAAAACCGAAAAATAGCAATTTACAAGAGTTTTTTTTTTTTTTTTTTCGTTCTGCAGGTGGACTTTATCAAGAAGGGAGGAAAGCTTTTTGTAACCAGTAACCAAGCATCGGGCCATGATCACACTGTCCAACTGCGCTGGATCGGTGGAAGGAGGCAGCAGTTCAGGATAGAGAAGTGTGATGAAAAAGATTCTAGAGGTTTAGTTTGTTGGGATAAACACCCAAGATTCGTCATAAAGATGCCAGACCAGTAGCACATTAAACTATCTCATTATTTATATTTTGAGTATTACAGTCTTGCGCGTCCAACCGTGGCCAACCCGCATAAGTTTTGTACAAGTTTTTGACAGGTTTCTGACAAGTTCGATGGCTGTTGATTTCTGAAGAGCCAATCACATCGCCCGAAAATAGGCAAAGGTCAGGAGGGCAGAAGAAAGTTTTTATCATGCGATCCATCAAAATTATCAAAAGCCTGTCAAAAACTGTATGAAACTTAAGCAAGATGGCCACGGTCGGGCGCGCCAGACTGTAAAACGTTCATTATGTGACATCTATCTCTTTGGTTCATGTCTACATCAACCAATGAAAAAGACTGAAGTTTCGATCTAGGTACTTACAGTCATCTAAGATATGTTTTCGTCTCATTACTCAACTTAAATACATTATAAAGTTTAAAAACACACTCACCCAAAAACGTCTCGATGCCTTTTTCCTCTGAAAATAGCACTCCTTTTTTATCAATAGCAATAAAAACTGACTAATAAACTCACTACAGAATCTAACAGAGAAACCAAAATGTCTGCTAGTGAAAAAAACCTGGTTACCTTGGTAGTTAATTGCAGTCTCACTCGATTTGTAATTTACAATGGGCATTCTAAAGCGTTTTCGGCTTTTTTTTTGTGCTTTCAATCTTCATTTGATAAATCTAATAATATACTCGTAAAAGACTGAAAAAAATATAGCCAATCAAGGTTTTAAGATTCCTACTCAGCTAATACTTGAAAAAAATGTCTGCCTCGTTTTCATGTCAGAGATCACGTGACTCATAACCCCGTCGTTATTGCAAAGTAGCTGACCAAGTGTGCTGCCCTAGGTAAGTTTTTAATGCACATCGATGCATTTTATGCCCATCATTTGGCACTATTGACCCATATTAATGATATAGCCTCATTTTCATGTTGGCCTCAATGAACATGACAGGCTGTAACATTAATATTTCTACCGTTAACAAAAGTGAACCGTAGATTTTTTTGTGTTACCGTATAACATATGACTTGTATAACACTTAGAAACTGTTTTTTTATTAGAATGGTTTGTTTTTATGGATTTTATAGGGAATGATATTTATTAGACCAGATTAGCAGAAAAAGTGGATTTTCTTTTTTTCATTTGAGGTCACGTGATTTGTCACGTGAAACGATGAACATCAAGTCTCGGTGTCTTAGAAAGCCCTTTTTGAGTTCTTTCATATGAGAGCACTTTTGTGAGATTTTGTTGAGAACAGACCATTTTACGGGCTATTAATATACGAGGTTATATCATTAAGCCTTGCTATTATGCTGAGTACCAAACTGAGGCAAAGAATCCCTTATTTTCAGAACCTATACCACAATTTTGTAGTACAAAATATCTCATGTTAAAGAGCAGATATCATTGTGTAAGAATGAAGTATCAAACCTTTTCTGTAAAGTGGGTTGTGCAATTTGCTACATTTTGGGGTCCAGCTCCTAGACTATAAAGCGGTCTGCAGTTCTAAGGGTTGAATAAAATAGCAATAGACACAGAATATCAGGTTCACACAGTAATAGACCAGTTTTCCATTCCTAGTTGCCGCTGATTTAAATGACTGCAGATTCCTTTTGCACAGTGTTAGCCTCACTATGAAGTTAAATATTCCCAAATGCCAATGTAGTTTTACACTTCTTACAACTGCGTGTGTTGTTGAAGGTGTGACTTCTCACTCTCTTGCACTAATATTTTTGAATATTTAACAACAAAACGAGGCTATCACTGTGCAAAAGGAATCTGCACTCATTTCAATCAGCGGCAACGAAGAATGCGAAACTGGTCTATTACCATATCTTGAAGATTTCCACCAACAATTTACTTAGGGTTAGACATGATGAAAATATTAAGACCTTCCTCGCGAAAAATGCTCAAACTTCCCCCAAACATTTTACCAAAAGACAAGTTTACCGTTGGCTAGTGTCCTCCGTTTTTACAAAAAAACATTATTTTTCGAAAGTCAGCACGTCCACAAATCGACACCCTCGGCCAAATTGCCGCAATGGAGCAAAAGCCAATTATGGAATTGCACACAGTTTAAGTATCCTACTGGTGAAAAGTAACTATTTTCCTATTTGTTTTCACAAGCATATACACACTGAAACTTACCAACCTTATTATTTCTTTGCGAGTTAGATGAAAGAACCCTGTGAAAATACCGAAGCAGTTACCTGTGTCTGTGGGAATTGTATAATATTATACAATTATGGTAAGTGCACACGGATGGATTATAAAAAATAAAATAATATATATTCTTGATATGTTCATGAATTAGTGGATGGATGCAAAAATGTTGAACGGACTGGAAAAAGTTTTAGTAAATATTGAAATGGTTCGAAGACCTTCAATGAACACATTTAAAAGTACAAAGCACTATCTTTAGATTTTAAGAGAGTATAATCACAATTACCTTCATGATAACCGTCACAAAATTATAAAAAGGAAACTTCTCAACATTGTAGCAGCGTAGCAATGTAGCAGTGTAGCAATGTAGTTTAGCAATATGTAGTAGCGTAGCAATGTAACAGTGTAGCAATGTAGCAATGTAGCAGTGTAGCAAGGTAGCAGCGTAGCAATGTAGCAGCGTAGCAATGTAGCATGGTAGCAGTGTAGCAAGGTAGCAGCGTAGCAATGTAGCATGGTAGCAGTGTAGCAAGGTAGCTGCTTAGCAGTGTAGCAGCGTAGCAATATAGCAGTGTAGCAATGTAGTAGCGTAGCAATTTAGCAGTGTAGCAATGTAGTAGCGTAGCAAGGCAGCAGCGTAGAAATGTAGCAGTGTAGCAATGCAGCAGCGTAGCAATTTAGCAATGTAGCAATGTAGCAGCGTAGCAATGTAGCAGCGTAGCAATGTAGCAGCGTAGCAATGTAGCAGCGTAGCGGTGTAGCAATGTAGCTGCGTAGCAATATAGCAGTGTAGCAGTGTAGCAGCGTAGCAATGTAGCAGCGTAGCAATGTAGCAGCGTAGCAATGTAGCAGCGTAGCAGTGTAGCAATGTAGCAGCGTAGCAGTGTAGCAATGTAGCAGCGTAGCAATTTAGCAGTGTAGCAAGGTAGCAGCGCAGCAATTTAGCAATGTAGCATGGTAGCAGCGTTGCATTGTAGCAGCGTAGCAATGTAGCAGTGTAGCAAGGTAGCAATGTAGCAGCGTAGCAATGTAGCAGTGTAGCAATGTAGTAGTGTAGCAATGTAGCAGCGTAGCAATGTAGCAGTGTAGCAATGTAGTAGCGTAGCAATGTAGCAGTGTAGCAATGTAGCAATGTAGCATAGTAGCAGCGTTGCAGTGTAGCAGCGTAGCAAGGTAGCAGCGTAGCATTGTAGTAGCTTAGCAAGGTAGCAGCGAAGCAAGGTAGCAGCGTAGCAATGTAGCAGCGTAGCAATGTAGCAGCGTTACAATGTAGTAGTGTAGCAATGTAACAGCGTAGCAATGTAGCAGTGTAGCATTGTAGCAACGTAGCATTGTAACAGTAATGAAGTAATGTAGTAGTATATCAAATTTATAAAGTTATTTAAATACCTTGTATGAACTATACACCGTACCTCAATCGAACTGCTCTTAGTTGTATTTTTCGGTAGTTTTTATACATCTTATGTTACCTAGTACCATTATTATTTATTTAAGAAATTAAATATGTTCTCCGTGCTTTCGTAGCCTGGTAAAAACCGAGGTGAACGTTTGGGAGAATTCGAAAGTAGATCAGTTTTAACCTGCTCGGGAATTCTCACAAACTTTGCCGAGGTTTTCACCAGGCTATGAAGGCACGGATAACATGTTTAATTTCTTTTATTAAATTATTATTTTCCGTTTTAACAAAGAAAAAGACTATATGCGAAAGGGGGTGTGTATTCTTAATTTCTTTCATGAAACTGTAACTTCTCAAAACTTCGAGACAGAGCCAACCATATTGCTTACGTCATTTTCGTGCTTCATAGCGCTATGAAAACACACTTTTAGACCAATCAAAACGCTTGTACTATCCTTATTATTTTATGTTATGTCTGTGTTACAGGAAAACAGCAAACATGTTGTGTCGAACTCTTTGTGTTATTATTGTTATTAATTTAATACTAAATACGCAATCAGTAGTTAAAATAAAAGCTGCCAAAGTTGGGATAAACATCGCGCCTTTCCTAATTGTTTTCATTGTTCCCCAGAGCCTCTCTTTGATATTAGCAGTAATTAAGCTTTTCCCTCCCCCTCCCTCAACTTGAACCCACATTAGATTTTCCTTACTAAGTGCCAGACCAAATTAATTTTTCAACGCACAGATTTTGGTTGCTAATTCCTGAAATTCTTACTCAGTGCATCAAGAATCAACTTATTGTAATCGTAATTATTATTGTTATTATCATTATTATTAAATGGAATTTAAGGGCGTCTTCTACAACAGAAAATTCATAAAATAGAGGTCTTGAGGGGTAGAGGGAAGGTAACTTAAAACTATCATTTCTCCAAAAATAAAACTCAGGAGTCAAATTTTCAAATTTTCCAGGATACAATGCGCAGGCTTTGTGTTGCACAAAGGATTACGCAAAGTTGCTCTATGAAAATGAGCGGTTTCACGTTCGAATTTTTAGGTTTTGTAAAAAACGTTTGTAAACATTGCCCTGCTCTGGGATTTTAGAATGATCACTTGATTTATACCTGATTTATGTATCAAAATTGAGCCAGACAATCCCTCTTGGAGGCAAGCCTAAAACATTCCAGAGTCTTTATTTTGTATTTGCACAGTGGGCAAAAAAGTTGTTTTTCGCAAAGCAAAAAACTCCATTTTTTCACATTTTTATTTTTCTACACAAACAAATTGAAAAAAAAAATCCACGAATTTGAGGTTTGTCTCCTAGATCCGTATAAGCAGTGTCTGCGAAAAATAGTTTCGATCCATCAAAAGTTTTTATTTTCACCCAGTAATGTTTGTAATGGAAGTACCCTTAACAAAGCTTGTTGTGTTGCCAAGGCAACAACAGACTCAAATGCTTATTCTGTTGGTCATATTTCATGACAAGTAGTTGCAAGGTGGTAAAAAAGTTGGAAAAAAATGTTCAAGTTGTCAAAATATTTCCTCGGTATAACTTTTTCTTTTCGATGTTTAGAAAGAGGTGAAAATTGTTGTTAGATCAAGCGCCAGTTTTGTTGAGGTCGTAAGGATCTAACTCAACAGTACATCATCTCACACTGAGTATAAAGCATTTATTATTAAGAGAGATCAACATGGTTTGTGCCGCTACGTCAAGACGTAAATTAAACAACGATTTTTGTTAGATTTTATGCCTTTCAAACATTCCTAAGCATAGAAGCCCGAGTTCACGCAGTTATACGTCTAGTTATTTTTATACAACGAGCGCGCGCGCTCTGTTTAGTGATAGAAACAAGCGCGAATTATTAAGTTCACGAAAGAAGTGCTTAGAGAAAAACAAACCAAAGGTAGGTTTTTCTTACACTTCTTGAAAAAAATTAAAACAAAAAATATAAAACAAGTAATACTTGTACAGAAATTTTGTAGTAACAATGTTAGTAACCAAAGAACTCTACTGGTTGGCCCAGTTCTTCATAAAAATGATTGGGGTTGGGGGAGCGGGGGTCAGCCCCCTACACCGTTTCGCCACCCCTGTGATGATGCTGTTAGAACGGCTAACAAAGAAAGCAAGAGACTGGGAACAGCATTCTCTTACAGTGAACTTGTGCCATCAAGGACATAAAGAGCGAGAATGAACAAATCAAATCGACGTTGTCATGAATGAAAGAAAAGGTAAGGTTTTCACAAATGTTATGGCGATAAAAGATAATCTCGTCCTTAAATTATATTAAACATATAAACATATGAATGTGTATATTTTTTGAACATACCAAAGAAATCAAAGTAACCCGGCCAAAGTCTCCAAGAAAGAACATGTTTCAATAAATCCCGAGTTGATAGTTCTGATCCTTCAGTTGGCTTTGGCCAGCACTTGAGCAGCATCATGGTCAGAAGCTCTCCACATTTTGTGGCCTGGGGGCAAGTCATTCCATTTACGGACAGATTCTGAAACACCCATTCGTCTTCCCTACCGTGCTAGGGTTTGAAAAAAATAAAATAAAATCATAGCAAGATCTCTAAAATTCCATAAAAACTGGTTTACTGTTTCTGAAACATCGTGTAATATAGGGGAATTCATATAAATAAGATCCATTCTTACAATGGCTCTAACAAGGTCAGCCCTACAATCCAACCAAATCAATAAAAGGCCTAAACAGCTGTCCATGGCTGCTAGCACTATCTTTTATGGTAGATTTAAGGGTTAATGCCCGCTATCAACGTGGCCATTGTGCCCTATTCGTAACTTCAAGTTAGCTACTAGCACGTTTGTGCTATCTATACTTGACGTTTATCTTCATAGCCATATCCCAAAAGCATCACGCTTTTACGACATATGTTATCTTCTTTTTGGGAAGCTGAGCCTGTTTGCTAGATATGCCATGCTGATAAGGCCTAGAAATCTCAAAACAGCCGCTAATAAGATCTAGCGAAGGCAGCTAGCCCGCTCCGTGGTCATAGTGCCCTATTCATGGCTTTAAGTTAGCTACTAGCACTCCATTTGTGCTATCTACACTTGAAAAATCAACAAGTTCTACTTTGCTATCTTTACGCAAGATTTATGATAACATGAAGTTATGTGATGCTTGCTGGGAAAACAATTAAAAATTTGGCTGTAACTTAGTGTTTATCGTTTACAACTGATGACACAATATACGATTTCATAAAATTATTTGTTCTGGCACAGTCTTGTTAGTAAGACAAAGACGTTAATCAAAACTCTAAGAACTGCTCAGTGAGCTCACCAGTTTTATAGGAATCATCCTTTCTTCGTCTCAAAATTACAATATCTTCGGCTAAATAATGTGAATTAGGTAATGCTTTGACCATTTTATTTATTGTGAGCACTCTAACTTAATTTACTTTTATTTATCCTACCAGCATTTCAATATCTTCCTACATTTCCAGTTTTCGCTATTCAAACCCTTTATAATTTATCTGGTTTTCAAGAATCAGCAAGGTGATAACGATGATGACGATTATCTTTTACACGGATAAAGATGATTTTGTGTTACGTTCACTTTTTTACACTTTTACTAAATTCAGTTTGGAGAGCTATGTATGTTATGAGTGCATGAACCACTAACCGTCAGCATATCTTCCACCTTTGAGAATGCGACTGCAGTAATACATTCACCAATGCTGTTATGATACCTATTCATATCACATTTACAAAGAAGTTCCACCAAGTCTCTAGCATCACGCTGGAATTAATGAATAAAAAACGGCAACTGAGTAATAATACTAGAACCTGATCTTACTCTTTTGAGTTAAGTTTTTTTTTCCCTGGGAAAAGCACCAAAAATTTGCTCCCTCAAGTTAACCATGCAGTTAAGACCTAAAGCCATAAGATGATTTAAAAATTCCGCCAGGTTAAATCCTCTCTAGCTGATCATGACCTCGGAAATAACGTAAAACAATTTAACGTACTAATGCAACTAATTACATTTTTATTTCGCTTAGAACTAGACTTCATACAGTTTGAAATAATATTTTCTTTACTTCAAAAAATAGCTCTTTGTCTAATAAATTTTTCAAATTTAAAAGAAAACGCTCTTCCTCATTTCATGAAAGCTAGATCACTTCCATTAAATTTTATCTACTTTGAACGCATGTGTCACATGAAGCATGATATCTATAACAAAACTGCACCTAACAACTTAAATTTATTTATTACTAAGAAGTGAATTGCATCATAACAAAACAAGATCAGCCTTAAATCAGTGTTTTTATTCCGAAATCATAACAAGAGAAAAGAAAAAGCGTTCCTTTGTCGTTGTTGGATAAAAATTTTGGAATGCCCTTCCAGTATCTCTAAAGAACCACAACAATTATCAGTTTAAGATTCAAATTAAAAATCTCTTATTTAGTATTCTGGAAGTAGCCGACTATTATATCGACGTCCATGAAATTCTTAAATATATAAAGCAGTTTCACTTTCTTTAAACTACTTATAAAAACAAACAAAAAAAATCGTCTCTTATCTTGATTAGTTAAACGATACTTAAGTTATAATATATCTAATTTTCTATACTAAATTTGCCATCTCAGTTGTAAAGTTTTAAAAATAATCGCATTGCTCCCGCCTCGAATAGTGTATTTGTTAATTGCAGGTATAGCAATAATCTGTATATAATCAATTTAGTTCACATGTAAATAAAATGGTTGTTGTTGTTGTCGTTGTTGTTGTTGTTAGGCCATCTTGTTTCAATACTGCTTCTTAAAGAGGCGGCCTGACAAACGCTGAAAATATTGGTAGTGAAAATGTGACACAGGGTCTATAAATTACATCTGAAAGTAAAATAGTCAGAAGATCGCCGCAATAAACTCATATTCTGGTTTTAGTGACAAAATGTTGAAGTAAAAAAATATGTACAACAATTAATTATATTAATTATAAGTATTATCTTTTTAATATGAGAACCAAAAAGAGTATTTTTTTTCTAATTCATGAGGTAACTTCTTGCATTTGACAACAAAATCAAAGATAAACACCTACCTGCTCAATGCGCAGTCTAAATTCATAAAGCAGTGTTTTGCTCCAGTTTTCTTCATACTTCATACATGCCCAACCAAGCGAAAGAAATTGGGTCCATATCTACAAAAGACAATTAAATCTTTCTTTCTGTTTGTTTTGAGAGTAAAACATTTAAAAGACGATCCTTCCTTATCACACGAGCATGGGCTATAGTGTGAAAAAATGGAATAATGTAAGAAAAATATAGTCTGTACTGCAAGACTATTCACTGATCTAGGGTTTTATGTTCACTCTAACAAATCAGTTTTGCAACCAAGACAAGCTAAATCCTATACGAGCCAAGAGGCCATTGGAGCCGGCGTTTATCTCCGGTTTCTGTAGTGTTAAGTGAATGTGAGTCTTTGACTCCCCCTGGATGGGGCACTAATCCATCGCAGGTTAGCTCCCAGCAGACGCTGGTACTCATTTACGTGCCCCGGAAGGATGGAAAGCTGAGTTAGCTTAGGCGGGAAATTAATTTGCACAAATTAGTTCAAATTCTGGCAGATCCAAGTTAGATGTATACTCTTTTTGGAAACCAGACCCAGGATGCTGCTTTGTAGATGCATTTTCATTAAATTGGCACTGGTATACCTTTTATGCTTTTCCACCTTTCAGCCTGATCCCAAGATGCCTTCAAAAGATCAACCAAGACAGAGTCAAAGGAAGTATAATAGTACCAGTATGGTCAAAACAGGCCTGGTTTCCACTGCTTTTGCAGCAACTTTATGGATATTTGGCTTAGACAGGAAACTTCTTTATCACCCAGCACTCCAAAACAACACCAGCTGTCGAAAAAGCTCCAATTGATAGTTTTTCCTGTCTCAGGAATTCCTTCAGTAAATATGAAATATCTGGAAAAGTTGTCAATATCATTTTGGTGATCAGAAACTAAAAAAAAACAGTACAACACATACATTGAACAGTGGACCAATTTTTGTGGTAAAAGGCAGACTGATTACTCCTCACAAACCATTGACTCATTAGAGGTTTTGACAAAGCCTTATGAGAAAAACATTAGTTATTCCACATTGCACGTTCAGCTCTTTCATCAATTTTGCACATCAAAAAC
Organism: Zoanthus solanderi; assembly: GCA_024336925.2. Taxonomy (NCBI): domain Eukaryota; kingdom Metazoa; phylum Cnidaria; class Anthozoa; order Zoantharia; family Zoanthidae; genus Zoanthus; species Zoanthus solanderi. Next base: position 1,297 of record JANCMA020216902.1, on the reverse strand, counting down.
TGTCATACGGTTTATGAAAGGATTAAATGAAAATCGTATGCCACAGCCTAGGTGCAACAAAATATGGGACGCAACAGTTGTTCTTAAGTACTTGGCCAACCTCAATGAATCCGAAATGTTGTAAATGAAAGACCTTACACTAACTCTCTATGCACTATGGTTGGTTACTGGACAAAGAGGACAAATAGTACATTTCACTCACGCACGGCAAACATGTAAACCAGACTTTTTCTTGTTTGTATGTCTGATGTTTTCTCCGTTTAAAAATAATGTGTTGTTGTTGTTGGTGGTGGTGGTGAACACCCAAAGAATGAATCTCGGCACTACATCCTGCACATTCCAAATTACTAATCAACCTGGACAACCAGCCTTAACTCTCAATATCCAGGAATTCAAGCCTGATCATCGAATATGTCCTATACACACACATTGAAAGAGTATCTTCAATGTGCATAAACCATTAGAGATGATGTAGAACAGTAACTGTTTTTCCAGCCACACAGAGCTGTATCAAAAGTGACAATTTCTCGATTGGCAAAAATAGTACTGAGCAATGCTCGAATTGATACAAATCTGTGTACCAGTCACAGCACAAAAGCAGCCAGTGCTTCCAAAGCCAAACGAAGAATGTGCCTGTTGATGCCATAATGCCAAAGTTGGTTTGAACCCTGCTGACAAAGTTAAAAGTTCTATGACAAGGCTCTTCTTTCATCCAATGACAGCATTGCATCAATTATATTAACAAGTTGATTATTATGATTAAAATGCTTAAAGACGTAATCGCTATTTATTGTTATGAATTGTTGTTCCATTTCATGTTATTAAATTGCTCTAGATTTACATGTTATTATTATATAGAAAAGTTGTTATTACACTGAATGTTTGAGACAAAGATTTTGTCTGTGTGAGTTCTCTCACTGACTGGTGTTCGAAGGCTTTAATGTTTCATGGGATCTCCAGCTCTGGGAGTCACGTGATGGAATAGGAAAATTAACCGAGACCTACCTGTAAGCCGAAGTTTGATTGAGATTCTATCACGCATCGAACTGAGTTAGGAGATCACATGCACTCCCTTGAAAACGCCTCCCTTTTAAGGTTTCAGTGGATTTTGTGATTGAAGTAGTTGTTATTGCTCATCTACTGGATTCTTTCTTCTTCTCACACCAATATCTTTAACAAATGACTTTATACATGCGCTTTGCTATCTCATGTGACCTCCTTACTCTGTTCGTCACGTGATAGAATCTCAAACTTCAACTCAAAGATAGTCTCGTTAAATTTTCCTATTATAATATAT
>JANCMA020216795.1:0-13094 GCA_024336925.2 Zoanthus solanderi | reverse complement strand
ACAACTATTTCACTCTATTGCTAAGATATTTCTTAAGAGAACGACAAAAGCTGTTATAGTCCCTAATGTTCCTTAATTATCTGTCTCAGACCAATAACTAGTGATACCTAGAAAAATCGGTATACTAGCAACGGTAGCTTGCATGGTCAAGTGGAGATGAAGTAGGACTACAGATCCAAACAAATCCAAAAGTCAGTAGTTTAAATCTTAGCGTGTTCCAAATTAAAAAAAAAGAAACAAAAGTGTTTAAGTATAAGATGGTAAGAACAAGAAGAAAATTAAAGGAGAAAATAAAACAGTAGAAAAAAATAGAAGAAAAAAAAGGAGAGGTAATTAAGCAAAAGTAATGGTGGGTGGGTGAGTGAGAAGTGAGAAGGTTATTTAAAATATTCTGTTCTTTTAATACCCCCTAAAAAACCAAGCCCCTGTTTTTATTTACTCCCCAAAATAAAATCCCTCTTAGAATGTCAGATTGTACCAGTTTAAGACAACTTATACCAGTACAAGAGAAATTGTACTGGTTTAAGAAAGATCGAACCAGTTCAAAATCATATTAAACCTGAACTACAACATATACAGTATGTATGAATGATTAACATTCATGACATAGACAGTTCTAAATACCAGTTTATCATGATAACTAAATTATAACAATAAATTTACAAACCTTCTTCTCACTAGTGACTGCATGTTCATCACAAAGTGGAAGACGAACTGTGGGAATAAAAGAACTATGTTTAGTTTTCAGCTCAGAGATAATTGTATGACAGTTTGGAGTTAAATACAACAATAGAAAGCAAAATTATTTTTCTCTGCAACTAATCTTTCTGAGAGTTCTTTAAAAAAAGAAAAACTCTGGTTAACAACATTAATATAAACTAGCCTGGCTATCATATGAAAAAAGAAGGCAAAACTTAAAACTGTTAATTATTGGCAGAAAATAATTTAATTCATTAATTTACTTTAGTTTTGTAAATAATAATGCACATTTTTATGACCTGAAACACAAAATTATTTTGCAAAAGAAATACACAAAAAGTACAGTCAACAAGATCATTAAAGGGAACCTTGGCTGTCCGACAATATTAATCCCAAGTAAGAGTTTCCTCAACTTGTGTCTACATCAACAGCTCAAATTTGATAATTCTCTATATATAGCTCATTCCAAACGATTTGTTTTGATCACTGAATTTCCTCCTGGCCGCCATCTTGAAATGTGACGTAGTTGCATTGCAGTGCCAGACCCCCACTCATTCATTGCTATTGTTTTTATCAAGAGTAGAGACTGGCACTACAATACACACACGTCAAGATGGCAGCCCATAGGAAATTCAATGACCAAAACAAATTGCTTAGCATGAACTATATACAGAGAATTATCAAATTTAGACACAAGTTGAGGAAGACTCTTATTTGAGATTAATATTGTTGGACAGCCGAGGTTCCCTAGAAAGAAATAAAATATATATTAATTATTATATGTACCAAAATTTAGGACCAAAAAGGTTGTAATATTGGCATGAGGAAAAAAGCATGAGTTTAATATCATAACCAGTAGAGTGGGTGTAACAAATAAATGTACAAGACAAAATTACATGGCTGTTACTACTCTGAGTTTCACGCATTTAAGTGATTATCAGGCAACTGAGAGATTTAAAACATGAATAAAACAAACAGTTTACAAAAAGTTGTTACAATTAAGTGTTTTGTTTTGATTACATGGTGGCATTATTTTGTCAAAAACATCAGAACATTTGTTTGAACTGTTCCTACATTCAGCCTTTCAAGATTAAAAGCTTTTCCTACAAACATAGCATTCTTGGAGCTCCTCAATGCCAAATCTGGCAAGCTCCAAGAATGCTATGTTTGTAGGCTATGTCTGGCTGGCTATCAACAAAGCGAGAAAAGACCTCAGGTGTATATTCAATAACCTCAGACTAAAAATTATTATAATATTCTAACCAACCAACAACATTTGGACAAATTTTTTGACATAACATTTGACCTCTCAAACAATATTTATAAACCTTACAAGAAACCCAACGATGAACGGCTTTACATTAACAGAGTAGCCGGCGATAATTGCCGGCTGCAGGCAACTAATGACAGCCCTGGTCATTTTTTCTGGATGGAAAAATATTACAGCAAGTGCAAGAACAGGGGAATACTCAATGGTTGATGTAATTAAATTATTGCACAGAGAGAGAGACAAAGTGTTATTGAGAATAAATAATATTGGGCATTAGGAAACTTTGTTAAAAATAAATTTGCAAGTAAATCAAAAACAAAATCATATTTCTCAGTGCATAAGTCAAGTTACTGAAATGTAAAACAGAGGTTAAAAAATCCACCTCAACTTATACAATGGTTAAGTAAGTCTGCATTGAAAATTTTAAAAAATTGCATAATTTTAGTTGAAAATTAGGGGTCAACTTATGTGCCTACTCGACCTATATGCCGATAAATACTGTTGTTGCAGGGCATTCTGTAGTTTTTCCAAATTGTTTACTGCTGTCATCCTCTTAATTATACTATCAAATTTTTAGAGACTTCAGAAGTAAACCATTGATCAGCATTACAATCGTCATACAAATACTTGTAACTGGCATTATCCAACAGAAAATACTTACTCTTACACTTGCTGATGAACACTGTTTTATAACTGTATCATTATCGAAAGTAAGTTACATACTCTGTAACCCGATGTAAATGCTGTGCCAGCACTAAGATAATAAATATACATCAATCCTTAGTAAATTTGGTGTTAGCCAAAACAGTCCTTCTTTGAACTACCGTTCTTCACATTAACACTGGTTCTTGAAAATAACAATGAACTTTAAGTCTTTTAGATTAATCAGTTAATTTAACAATAAGATGACAAAGACCATAATGTCTGCTGAAACACCAATCGCCACTCACTATAAATGTTCAGTCTTTCTTAGGGCTACAACTGCAAACATTAACACTGGTCAAAACCTAGTGAACAAGATGATAACCACATTGTCCAACTCCAACTCTCCTGTATACATATATATATATTTACATACATTTACAGACAGATAGACGTCTGTTGAAACATCAATCACCATTAACCCCAACAGTCTTTTGCAAGACTACAGTTATTATCAATATTAACAGAGGATAAATGAACAGTTGATTCATATTGGCAATGAGGATAAGAACTTACAGATTGGTAAAACAACTCAGTAAATCATTACCTAATTTAGACATATTTTTTCCTTACTTTAAAACAATTATCAAAAGATCATTGAGTACTTCAAAAATAAACAAGAATTATAAAAAACTGCACCCACTTATGGCTAACGAACACTCGCTAAAAAACCATGTTATCATGACTAAATATAACAACTATAAACTTTAGTTAAATGAATCTCTAACTAATATACCTATAAATGTTAAGCCACAATGACAATATTACTGTGAATCAGTTGAAATCACGACAGTTGGTATGCAAACCAAACAATCGCCTTTAATAGACGATCTTTTTATCAATAGATAATCGGCAATTTTGAACTGCATGGTAACAAAAATAAGTTTGAGCATGTACCTTGAGATGTCACAACAAACGATGGCGATTGGAGAGCATAGGCAAACAAAATAACTATACAAACAATGACCACAATTGCTGAGACAATATTAACAATATCTGACGAAAGCCTCTTCGCTTGCTCAAGATGTAGTAAGCCACCAGCTTGCCTGTCTCTCCTTTGCGCGTTCCCACGTTCAGAGTCCAAAGGCGCAAACTTGTATTTCCGTGAAGGTCCACTATCTGTTTCGTCCACAGCAATATTCGACCTCCTCCGATATGCTTTTGAACCACTTGGTAAAAAAGATGTTTTTTCTTGCGAGGGATTTCCAAATGAATTTGACAGAGAGTTCTCCTTTGAACAATCTGCAGTCAGTTTTATTGGCCGTCTCAATAATTCCATTGACCATTCCGACTCTGCAGGTGGACTAGTATTTGTTTCACTTTTCCTTCCTCTGCCAGGACTTCTTTTCAATCTCTTGGAAGGTGTTGCTTCACTTTCAGTTTCTTCCTCGCTTGAAAACCCGATCAAGCGTCTAGAAGGAGTGGAGCTCCGTCTTGGGTTGAAAGACTCTGATTTCTTTGTAAACTTTTGTGGGGTCTTTTTAGTTTGTTTTGTTGTTTGAGAGCCCTGATTAAACTTTTTTAGTTTGCGTAATAAATAAGGTCTGGTTTGTGCTGTTACTGGGGGCACGTCTTCTCCATAACCCTGAAGCTGTCGCCTCAATTCGTCGTCTGAAATTCCCTTGTCCGCCGCCATCTTGAATTACGCGGTGATGACCAGCAATATAAAGGCCTGGTAACTCAGCACTCTGAAATTAATTACTGGGCTGCCTGTGCCAGTTCAGATATCTATGTGCCAAATAGTACCAAAATTAGTTCGACCTACAATTTTCGAATGTATGGGTAAAATAGGAAAATGCGTTGGATCACAACAATTTTCCAAAAGAATTTGGTGAAATATCTAGGTGTGTAAATATGGCTGTCATACGATGCGTACAAATGGGAGATTTTGACCGTTTTCTGTGGCGACTCGGTCCAGCAGGCGAACAAAGTTGCCTGTCTTTTTATTTTTTATGTAGTAGCACGAGGCCGCGTGAAGAATTGCGCGACAAAAACCGTCCCAAAACCCATTTAAATGAAAATAAATAACACAATCCCACAATGAAAGCAAAATACATTTATTTTATAGTCTTTATGAGACTATCTGTAACAAAAGAAAACAACTTTGGTGGTAAATTCAGTCAAGAACGACCGTTGGAAATCAAGTGCAAATGACGTATGTAGCTTCGATCTGTTTGAATGCACCATTTTACTAATGCAAATTTTTGTTCTCCCCAGTTCTCTGTGGGGGCAAAAAACAGCAAACCTAATGTATGTATGTAACTTTATTTAAACACGGTAAAACAATCAGGGCTTATATTACAGGTAACTATTATATTGTATAATTGTATTTCTAAAAAAATAAAAAGAAATATAATGTATAAATATATAATTATCCAAATGCCTGCTTTCCATGAATGCCGTGTGTTAAGAGCCAAAAAAATCCCTACAGATCTAATGAATTAATAAGACAAAATGTGACCGAGCAACACTATTTTGCCCCCATAGAGGCCTGAAACTAGCAAAAATTTGTATTAGTAAAATGGCGTATTGACCGCCTGTGATTCAAACCCACGTATAAAGAGCTGCGTTGTGGAACTACCTCAAAACGTTACGGATATTGTCCTTGTCCTTGTCCATTTTTCAGTAATGCATCTGTCATCGGCTTCCCCGAGGGGGGACCCCGGGCAAATGTAGGTTCTATAAACGCATATCAACACTCGTTTTTTGTAAGAACTGTCCCAAAATGGAACGCTCTTCCGGCAGTTGCCGTTGAAGCTATCTCATTAGCGGCCTTCAAAAATGAAATAAGCGCATGTAAATAAGATCGAAGCAGCAGCCCCCATTGCATGATTAGTATAATGTACTACTATGCAATTATCATAATTAAACCTTAAATTAAATTAAAACGTCTAGTGCAATTGCCCCACCCACTGGGGCATTATTTTTCATCAAATCCCCCACATTGTCACCGGTACCTGGGGTACCGGAACTCTGTAAGTAACATAACTATTTGAACAAGTAAACTAGCAACTGAACTTTCGTTGGGTTATGCCACAGGCAAACGACTATGATGTACTTAGTGTTACATACTACATAAGTAACAGCCTCCTAATAAGAGAATGTATGGGAAATTTGTTGTCTTTCTAAAAATGTGTAAATTACTAACTAGTTTGAAATAAATTTTATCTACCTCTAACGTGTTGTTTATTTGGTTTTGTACCGGGTTTCTTATTTTGAGGCCCTGACCGGATATATTCGAATGTATCCGCAACGAAATGATGAAGTAGCTGAAACCGTCACCTCAATGTTCATTTCACTGAGCTAGTGCAATCTGGTCACAGCTAATGATGACATCATCAGCAGTAAAATAAGCCTGGGTACGAGGTTGCAAAAACGTGACCCGACGAAAAAAGAATAAAAATAATAAAATAAGAAACTCCATGCATTTTTTGATTCTTCCCTTGTGCAGAAAAACAAGCCCCAGTAAAGTGGGAGTTTGTTAAGATTTGTAATATGTGAAGTCAATCCCCACCTTGACCAGGGTGGTGGGAGGGGGTCGGGGTTTCAATTGATAAGTGCATAACGACCATCCATCTCCATCTTCACTCCGATAAAGAACTAACGTCCGAAACAACGTTTCGTTTTTTTGTTTTTTTTAACGGTTTTCAATTTAAAAAACTTTTTTTTTTACAACTGTTTCTTTAGAAGTTCTGAAAGTATCTGCTTAATCTTTTGTGAAAAAATAAATGCTTCACTTGGAATTCAGACAAAATAGTTTATTAATGGTTAATATGTAGTTTTTTCTTTTTATCTGAATCGCGCCAAATAAAGGAAAAATCAGTAGAGAAACTAATCTCTACACAAAGAATTTCTGTTTTTGAAGGAGCATGGTTACGACTCGCAAATGCGCATTACAGGGCGAAAAGTGTTTAAAAGTTAACGGTTTACCTAAATTTCTCAAGATCCGTTGAGGGTAGTTGAGTTTCACTCGGGTTATATCTTCTATCCTGCTTTGATAAGCTTTGTCTATTGATACTGTAAGTGTTCCAAGTGTTAAGGATCAATTACTGGAGACATTTTCGGAATCTGCGCCTTAGTGTGCAAACATTTTCCTCTGCCAAACAAACCCAATACACATGCCCGAGTCGTGATCATGCCCCTTTAACAGCGACTTTTGTCGACTGCTGTAATTAAAAACTTTGCATGATTTTTTGTTCTAAACATAGAATATCACGATGGTCATGATTAGGTTGGGAGCCACTGACAAGTCACTTGTTTGGCGACCGTAAGATGAGAATCAAACGATGATAGCGCAGGGCTTCAAGCCAACAAAGATCATTTCCACTGTAGCTCGGAACTCAGATGGGGTTTAACTAAATAGACCGAGCGAGTTATAACTGGTTGGGGTTTGGCGAGCGAGAAAGTATCAACACAACATTACAATGGTTAATTTGTTGTACATTTATTTATTGATCGTACTGTCAACTCTTTGCGATTCGTAAATATTTTGATACTATATTTCGCTTCTGGCGTTGCGTCTTTGGAAAATAAAAGACTAACAAAATCTCAGTTCACGTCCAATTTACAATTTCAATGATAACTTACGGTAATCTATTTGAATTATTAAATAACAGTTGCACTAAATGGCCTTAAAGTTCTCTTTATACCAACAACCTATCGAGTTTGTGACCAACTTTTAAAACTGCTCACACATGAATTATTTCTTCCTCCAGTATGAGCAGAGAAAGCTGTGTACAGGAAGAGCCGTGGCACCAGCAATTGCAATTCCTAATGAATCCGCCACACTAGCAACGCCCATGGAGAATTCCCTGTACTTCTGTTCAACCTACATCCAAGGAAATGAACAAAATCAACCTCAGGAATATTCTAAAAGCTGCCGGGTTCATGATACTGCCAATAAAACTGGTCTTTAATCCTAACACCAATCAACCTGGCCTCTACGTTTCCCCGAAAATAAAGTAGTAAATATTTGTTTCCACAGTACTGCACAAAAATGTCCTTATGTAAGGTTTCACTGCTGCAACAGTTACCGATATTGTAACACGTAAATGCTACTGTTCCAGTATAACTTATACAAAATGTACAAGAGAAAGAAAGTGATTACAGACAAAATGCACAAGATCTATAACAGCCCTATTCGGTCCTGGGAATGAAAATAGATTCTGATATTTCTCGATTCAAGCAAAATACCAGTACAAATGCTTTTTCCGTCCTTGAAATACCTGACTTCCTAAAATCCTAAAACAAGTTAACTTACTTCCTTGGAAATCTTGTAAAACGCGTTCACATACACTGCACCACCTAACAGGCCCTCGAACATTACAATGGCAAACACGATCCAGATAGTCGGTATATAGTGGTAATACGCCTCCAAGAACAGTACCACCAAATTTCCATACTGCAAATGAAGACAAATGCATGGTTAGAATCTTTTATATAAAGTTTTAACAGTAAAACAAATTCCGGTGATCACGTCTTGAAATACCGTTGAAAGCTGAAAAAGTATTTTTGAGACTTCTCTTTCAAAATTGCTTAAATTGCGTGCATAAGCCCGAACTCAGTCTCAATAATCATAACCACGACGATCATTCATAACGTCATTGTTCACACCGCGGTACAAACTCAGACTCAATAATTATAACCATCAGATCATTCATAACGTCATTGTTTACACCGCGATACAAACTCGGTCTCGATAATCCTAACCACGACGATCATTCATAACACCATTGTTTACACCGCGATACAAACTCGGTCTCGATAATCCTAACCACGACGATCATTCATAACACCATTGCTTACACCCCGGTACAAACTCAGACTCAATAATTATAACCATCAGATCATTCATAACGTCATTGTTGACACCGCGATACAAACTCGGTCTCGATAATCCTAACCACGACGATCATTCATAACGTCATTGTTTACACCGCGGTACAAACTCAGACTCAATAATTATAACCATGACGATCATTCATAACGTCATTGTTTACACCCCGGTACAAACTCAATCTCAATAATCATAACCCCGACAGTCAACAAGTTTGAGAGAATTATACTTTTAATATTCAGTAGTTTTCTTTGTTTTTTTTTTTTCAATTCTCATTTTCTCATTACCTAATGTCTTATTTCGAATGTGCTATGTAAGGAGAAGTTGGGTGTTGATAACTGACTGGGACTGAAAGTCTATAGACACATGTATATGTAAAAGCTGCTTCCTGATATTTGGTACATCTTTCTTTTCGATGTTAGATGGTAGTGCATAAGCACTCAGTAGAGAAATACTTTACTTTCACGTCTCCTTTGATTTCGTTTTTTTCTCTCTTATGCCATTACTAAGTAAATACATCCAGCAAAATTTGGGACAGATTTATAGAAAAAGCCGAAAGGAATCTGAGAAAAAAGCTCTGAAAGATTTTTTACCTATAGAATAACATTTTGCAGGATTTTTTTTCAAGGGTTTAGCTTTTTCCTGGCTTGACCCACTTCCGGGTAGCTTTTGATAATGGATACGATACGGCAATTGTTGATGTGAAGGAGATTGTTAAATGTGGAGGTGACACGGCGATTACTGATGTGGCAATGATGAGGCAAAAGTTCAAGTAAAAATGTTTCTAATGTAGAGATGATAACAGCAGCTGTTGAGTGTTGAGCTGTTCAAGGCAATTATTAACTGTGGAGTTAATGATTCTTTAGTTCGAGATGATAATTGTCGACTGTGAAGATAATGAAGGCAATTGCTAAATTTGGAGGTGATAAAGGTTATTATTGTTACTGGAGAAAATCAAGGTGATTGTTGAATATAAAGATGGCGACGGTGTTGCTGTTAAATGTCGAGTTGATAATGTAGATGATTCTTGATATTGCAGATGATGAAAAAGAGTGTCTATGGTGCAGAAAAATGAAAGTGGTTATTGAAGGTTGAACTGATGAAGGCAATTGTTGAATGCCAAGCTGATGAAGGTCATGCGTGATGAAGGCAATTGTTGAATGCCAAGCTGATGAAGGTCATGCGTGATACTGGAAAGTGACGAAGGCGATTCTTTATGTTGGAGATGAGGGTGAGTGTCTACGGTGCAGAAAAACAAAAGCGATTATTGAAAGTTGAACTAACGAAGGCAATTGTTGAATGTTTAGGTGACGAAGGTGATGCCTGATATTAGAGAATGACAAAAGTGATTCTTGACGTTGAAGATGATGAAAGTGATTGTTAATATTGGAGATGATAATAGCAATGGTTGAATGTTGAGGTGATGAAGGTGGTTGCAGATACTGGAGATACTTATAGAAAGGAAATAGCTCAATGTAACGGTGATGAAGGTGACTGTTGATAATGGAAATGAGGAAGGTGATTCGTAATGGTGGAGATAAACTGATTTTAAAATACTGTTTTTCATAACTATTTATGTAGTTTCGAAATGCGTTTTCATCTTAAAAATATAAAGAATCTACAAAGCTATGATGACCTTTCACTAATACCTACTTGCAACAGGGTGAGTAGCCACAGTTTGTCAATCGGAAAAATATTAACTGATGATCTTGAAATTAAAACTCCAACTTGATAATCAACTTGTAACCTTGGAGAAAAATAGTCTATTAGTCCATGGAGCAATGTTAAGAGAGCCATTTGAATGGCAAATTTCAAAATTTCATGGCAAAATTTATTTGACATTTGAAACAATAGTAGTACTAGTATTTCAGTTACCATCTATACTGTTCTGCTGGGGTGATCCAAATGTTATTCCAGTATATTAGTTCATGCTACAAGAGAAACAAGTATCGCATTGTGCTTGCATTTCTACCAATATTACCTTACAATACTTTTTTAACGTCGATTTTACAACATTAGTAGTGTAATTTACCAGTATATTCAAAGTTTAAGAATATTTTATAAACCATGTAAACTCTACATGTTTTTTGAGTGGTCACGCACTTTTATTAACAGCAACTTCAATCAAATATATGTTCCCATATATGAAGAGCTCTCTGTTCACAGGGTATTCACCTCACAAGTGCTGCATTTTCAGGTTAGCTCAAGAGGTAATACTTTATTCAAAATTGGAAAACAAAATGTAAATATTCTGCAATTTATTTCAAAATATTCATTCTATATAGGTCACTAAAAGTCACTTTAAAGGGAAGCTGAACTTCAAAATAATTTTTTGATATGTTAAACTACATCTGTTTAGAATTTCAGAAATACGTATTCAATACCGATTCCTCGATCCGTGTCCTTAAAGATAAATAACAAAATGCCACTTTCCATTATTTTTTGACGAAATATTACCTTTTTGTGAAGGTGATTTTTAAACAGATATAGTATTACACAAATGAAACTAATGTTTCTAATTGATAACTTCGCTAAGACGTCCAGCAATAAAAGTGCAATATGGCGCCTTACTGAATGTTTTAACAGCCCTTTTTGCAATATGTTTTTCAAAATACAGATCAGCCAATCAGTCTAAAATCTATATCTTTGGAAGGTACAATATGTGCACTTCAACAAAAAATAAAAATTTTAAAGTTCGGCTTACCTTCAAAACATAAATAATATCATACATAGCTAAGTTTTTGAGTTGTAAAATTGCTGCTAAATCTAGTCTGTATAAAACTCATACTTTTCACCTTCAGAAGAATCATGTAGATCTTAGAGATGGCCAAAACTTTTATAACAGATCTAGACCAGCATTTGACTTAAAAAAAACCGTATTTTCCAGTTTTTGGATGGCTTGACATAAAAAAGGATGATCACACACACAGTTAGACATGTGAAGATGAAAACAATTATAAGAACAAAACCTATTAGCTTGTTAATCAAATGGGAGAAGGTTTGTATCAATACTAGCTTACTGTTAGCAATACACTAACTTTGTGCTTAATTAGCTGAGGAACTGTAACTGTTAAATGGTCTATCAATTTAGAAAGTCTTTCTATACGTTTATATTCAAAACGTCCTGTATGTGACTGTAAAAGCAATTATAAGATTTGAATTTTAAGAGTGACATTTAACTTCAATGGAAAGCTTCTTCATACTTACCAGTCCTTGATTGATGAAGTACTCAGCATAGTAGACAAGCATCAAAGGACACATGTACTTAAGAAGTGACTGCAGCAATGATTTTAAGAAAACATTAATTTGCTGATTCATTTTGAAAAGTAGTGTCAATTACTATTATTGTAATTGACTATAATTAGCAGCAAAACAGGGTTTAAATTTGATGAATTAAGTTTTATATCAAATTAAACGACTTTTAACATAAAAGAAAGTTTATGCACTTTGAATTAGATCACTCAACTTACCAAAACTAATTGAAACTTCATTTTCAAAGATAATCCTTGCTTTTGTTCTGCAACAGAAGAATCAACATCATATAGAGTTCTTTTTACCATAATGAAACATTAAGACTTGGTTAAATGACAACATCATTAATGTAAAAGAACAGAGCGGTAGGAGTATTGCAAATTATAAGGTTAATACCAAATTAATGAAGATGTTGTTGAAACAAATTGCAATATCAATCATCGAATGGTTCGATTAGTCAATCAATTAGCTAACCAATCAGTAAATTAGTTAATAAATTAGACAATAGACTAGTTAACCAATTAGCAAATCAACCAGTCTATCAATTAGTAATAAGTACTGAGGCATAGTGAGTTTCTAGAAGAAACCCTTTTATCAGAGCAACTGATGAAGTTGTTGAAAAATGTCAAAGACTACTTTAGTAAACTTCAAACTGGTTTTAGTCAAATTTAAAATGATTTCTCTACATGATGACTTCGGCCCTCATCACTCATACATTCAAAGAAACGAAAATCCTGCCTTACCTACAAAGAAATCTGAAAAAGATATTTTCATGGGTAAAGACTAATCTCAGGCCCTAGCAACTCTTCTGTTGTGTGTAGATCTGACAACTTACTGTTCATACCTGTGAGACTGGTATCATCTGTTGAAGAATCTGAAGGTGATGAAAGCAGTGGCTTAGCATCAGGTAACAATTTTTTTGGGCGAACAAGGATAAACCAGTAACTGCAACGAAAACCATTTTTATCAATGACGTTCTTTAGTGGTCAATATAAGGGAGTTCTCAATATAAGTTATTCGAACTAATTATAATGAATTCCACTTTATCCTATAATTGAAATGAAGCTCAATATATACTAAATTACGTTCAAAATCATTTAAGCTCAACCATTTACTTCTAACTTACAATAAATTGCAAAGTGATTCAAAACATTTATAGGTGAATCTTTGTTCATATTTTTTGAATTCTTATAAATCCTTTACGAGCCTAGTGGCCCATGGAGCCAGCACTTATCTCCGGTTTCTGTAGTGTTAAGCAGATGAGAGTCTATGACTCCCCCTGGACGGGACACTAATCCATCGCAGGTTAGCTCCCAGCAGACGCTGGTACTCATT
>JANCMA020216686.1:0-13094 GCA_024336925.2 Zoanthus solanderi | reverse complement strand
CGATTCAAGATGAGTCATTTTGATACCCCCGTTTTCATAATCTTGAATAGTGACTGATCTTTTTATTTTATCTTTACCTTTCCATATAAAATCAAATAGTAATGAATTTATTTGTTTAATTTTTTCAGAATCGAGATAAATAATGTTGGTTCGGTAGCTTATTTTTGGAATAATAAAGGATTTTATAATCTGAACCTTTCCATAAACTGTCAACTCTCTCCATTTCCAAAGATTTAGTGTTTTCTTGATGGAATTTATTACATGATCAAAATTTAATGTTATTTTTTGTGACTCGTCATAAGTGAAAAAAATACCTAAAATCTTTATTGGTTTATTAATATCTTTAACATCGGGAATGACCGTTGTTGGGTTTTTGTGATCACGTCCTAGCCAGTATGCTTCAGTTTTTTCTTTATTGACTTTCAATCCAGCACAATTTTCAAAATCTTTAAGGAGTTGAACAAGATTATTATATGAGGTTTTGTCTTGTAGAAACGCTGTGAGGTCGTCTGCAAAAATACTAACTTTTGTTTCTTTATTACCAAATGTGATTCCTTTGATGTTTTGTTGGCTTCGAATTTGTATAGATAGTATCTCGATAACTAAGATGAATAAGTAAGCTGACAGTGGATCGCCTTGTCTAACTCCTTTATAAAGTTTGAAGTAGCCATTTGAGTATCCATTATTCATAATGCAGCTGCAGATTTCACTGTAAAAAGTTTTTATCCATTTTATGAATGACGGGCCAAATCCAAAACAGTGTAGAGTATCAAAAAGAAAATTCCAGTTGACAGAATCAAATGCTTTTTCAAAGTCGATAGCTACCATTAAACCTGGTGTATTGTTTAACTTAGAGTAATACATTATGTCTTCTACAGTTCTTAAGGCATCGAAAGTGGATCTGTCTTTAACATATGCGCACTGATTATAATGAATTAACTTTTGTATTACTTTTTCAACTCTATTTGCTATGGCTTTGGATCCAATTTTTGCATCAATATTTATTAGTGATATGGGTCTCCAGTTCGGAATATATCTTCTATCTTTCTCTTTCTTTTCAATTAATTTGATAATAGCTTGACGTTGTGAGTTGGAGAGTCGTCCATGAATATGAGAAAAATTTAGACATTCCACAAGTTGTTCTCCTAAAAGTGTCCAGAAGCATTTATAGAATTCGGCCGTAAGACCGTCATTGCCTGGTGACTTATTACATTCAAAGGATTCTAAAGCTTGAAAACACTCATTCATTGTTAGTTGTCCTTCACATTGTTTACTTTCTTCCTCATCTAACACTGGAATATTTTCGTTTTTTAAAAATTTGTTCTTTGTTTCTATTGAGGGTTTCTTTCCATTTTCAGAATAAAGGTTTTGGTAAAATTTATTTACTTCATTTAGTATTTCCTTCGGGTTCGAGATAAGTTTATTATGCTCATTGTATATTCTCCTAATGCAACTTTTCTTTTTCTGATGGTTTTCAAGGTTTAAAAAATATTTTGTGTTTTTTTCTCCTTCCTCATACCATTTAATACGAGAACGTAAAATAGAACCTTTTGTAATATATTCATAAGCTTTTTCGTAGTTTGTTTTGCATATTTCAAACTCTAATTTATTCTCTTCATTAGGATTGTCAGCTAAATGTTTTTCAGCTTCTCTAAGTTTGTGTTCAGTTTTTTCTAGTGTTAATTTTCTTTGTTTAGCTTTTTCTTTGCCGTATTTAATTGTTTCTTGCCTTATCTTGTATTTTATAAGATCCCATAGGACTCTTTTGTCTTCTACCTCTTTGTAGTCTTGTAGCCATTGTGTATATTTCATATTAATTATATTTATATAGTCAACATCATTAACAAAGCTTGAATTAAATTTCCAGTGTGAAGGCCCTGTTTTGTAGTTTTCAGTACTTTTAAATTCTAAACTTATAGCTGAGTGATCTGTTTTGATGGACGGTATAATATCAGTTTTGATAATATCATCTTGAAGTGCATCATTTACTAACCAAAAATCTAGTCTCCTTTGAATAAGTGGAGTTTTTTGTCTCCAAGTGAACCTTTTCGTTTCAGGATTTCTAATTCTCCAAATGTCAATTAAATCATGCTTTAACTCTATGTCTTTAATTATCTTCACGCAATCTTTTATGGTAGGTTTACCGCCTGAAGAGTCTAAATCTGTATCAAATATGATATTTAAGTCTCCACCGATGATGATATTAGACTCCGGATTGAAATTAGGACTGTCTAATAGTTCCGCGATATTCTCAAAAAAGATTGTTTGTTCTTTTTTTTCATTTGGTGCGTAGATATTTATCAGGGTAAATTGTTGTTTTTGGATTTCCGCTTCCATAATAATAAACCTACCATTTTCGTCTGCTATAACCTTCTTAGCTTCAAAGTCAAGATCATTTTTAATAAGAACTAGAACTCCTTTCGATTTGTTTGACCCGTGAGCAAAGAACATGTCACCTCTCCACTGATATTTCCATTCGTTTTCTATGTCAGAACTACTATAAGTTTCTTGAAGTAGAACTATATCTGCCTTTTGCTTATGGATCCAGTTTATAATTGATTTTCGCTTTTTAAAGTCTCGTAGACCTCGCACGTTCAAGGAGAGAAGCTTAAATTCTAAATTATTTTTGTTATTATTAGTATTATGAGTTGTAAGGTAATTTCAAGAATTTTTCGGCTGCAATAAAGAATAGAGAACGTATGAATACAATTACTAATAGATATAAAGAGAAATGTTTGACAATAGAAAGTAAAAACTAGCAATAAAGTTGTTGTTGATTTTGTAAATGCAATTTTTTCGTTTAGATTTTGGTTCCCGGCATAAGAATGAATTTGATCTTTTACAAAAATTAAAGTAAATAATTTACAATACACAAACAAAAACAAAGGCATATACATAGTACTGCTATACAGTATTGTATATACAAATGTGTTCACGGTCCTAATCGATATATCTTTACTGGAATAGCGCAAAGCAAGTTCTGAAATTTAGGAAAGACTGCATATGTTCAATACTTTGGGAATTATCTTAAACGTAGGTGCAGAGATTTTGAAATAAAAATTGGCAATACTAAATTATCTTAGATATACTTATCCACCAAACGCCGACACTCTTCCATCGTAGTACACCTTTCTACTGTGTTTGGTTCGCAAGATGGTCGGAAAAAAATGGTTCCATCTATTGTCCATGCCTTACTTATTTTGAAATCTGAATCTTCATCCCGCAGATATTTCAATATTGCTCGTCGGCTCTCGGTTAGGTCTTCTTGAAGTCCAAAAGGTCTGTTCTTAGATTTTAATTCGCGTCGCTTTTTGAGGATTTCAACCTTCGTGTTGTGGCGTGCCAGTCTGACGATGATGGGTCTTGGATGTCTTGAACTTAACATTCTTTTTTTCCCTACGCGATGGCTTCGACTAATCTGTTCGTTCTTTAGATCTAAACTTAATTCTTTTTTGCAGAATTCTCTTACTAGTTGGTCCGTGTCTTCGTCCTTATTTTCTGGAATGCCAAAAATTCTGATGTTTGTACGTCGTGTGTACTGCTCCAATTGTTCTAGTTTGTCTTGCAAAAGTTTGTTCTTCTCTTCTAGATCCGCCATTTTGTTTGCTTTATCTTTCAACTTTTCTTCAAAACTCTTGATGTCAAAATTCAAGCTGTCACTTAATGCATTTTGAAAAGCTGACGAGGAGACATACTTATCCACTTCACTGTAAACTATTTGTTTTATATTAGTCTTTAGAGTTTCTTCAACGAGAGTCGGGAGTACATTCTGCGTCCATTCCTTTAGTTTAGTTTCGAAATTTGACCAAATTTTGTCTGTTAAATCTTCGGTTGAGTTTTCATTTACGGTCTTTGTACTTCTAAGTGCTCTTGAGGACATTCTGCACTTAAAGTTTTATCTGTTTATGCAGTCTTTCATGCAATTCATTTAAAAAACTTTGCAGTGCTTAGCAAGCACGTCCATCTTGCCTCGTGTCTCGGTGTGGACTTACCCCGACACAGCAGTTGAAAGCAGTCAGTTTTGGTATGCTCCACGATATTCCTCGTGGAGCTCATCAGTAAATTCTAAATGTTAATTTAATATCATGTATAGGAAATAAATGGAAGAAGTCCCGAAAGGGAAACGCAAACAAGAAAACAAACCCAGTCTTGTCGGTTGAAGATCTTGAAAGAGCTGAAAGAAAAATTGCAAGGAAATTGCAGCAATCTTTTTTTCCTAACGAAATAACGTACAGAAAGTCTTTAAGACAGCTATCGTTTGCCCATTTGAAACCTTACGTTGAGGATGGGAGTTTCAGAGTTGGAGAGAACCTTTGGAATTCAGAACTAAGTCAACACACTTAACGTCCAGTCATTCTACCAGGAAGACATGTATGTAGACGAGAAAGTGCGCGTGGAGGAGAGCAAGTTACTGGGCCACTTCAATAGTCAGATGTTTTTCCAATCGGCAAAAGCTATATCCATTTGCAGCAGTTAGAATAGGTTATGTTGGTCCAATGCTGGTGAACACAAGGAAGAGCTACAAGATCGCACTGTTGTGCAAAAATACGTATGGTTGTATTTTTTTTGTTTACGATATAGTGCAGTACATATATAACGCTAGCTGAAGACCTGTTAACAGATAGTTTTTCTGAACGCTCTGACAAGATTCATCGGGAGACGTGGATCACAATCCATATTCTATAGCGGTAGTAGCACAAATCACAAGGTTTTAAAAGCACTGAAAAAAGGGAAACTTCTCGCAAATCTTTTGAAGAAAAGAATCACTTGGATCTTCAGTCAGCCTGCGGCAAGCCACCAAGGCAGTGTCTGGGAACATCTTATTAGGTCAGCGAAAATAATACTATGATCTGTTCTCAGAGAACGTCTAGTTGATGCAGGGACACTCGCAACTACCCTTACCGAAGTGGACGAATAACGAACGATAGACCAATTGCTCGTGTATCGGGGGATATAGATGATCTGGATGTACTTACTCCTAACCATATAACTTTGTTTAGAGGAAATCCGGGACTCCTCCTTCGGAACGAGAAATATTATGATTATAAACTAAAATGGAAGCAAGTAAAATGTTTTGGAGGAGAACTTTGGGCAGGATGGACGAGAATATTTCCCAGCTCTTCAGGAAACGCAGAAGTGGCTACAAGAAAGACCTGGATTCAAGGTT
The DNA here is from genome assembly GCA_024336925.2 of Zoanthus solanderi. Lineage (NCBI taxonomy): Eukaryota > Metazoa > Cnidaria > Anthozoa > Zoantharia > Zoanthidae > Zoanthus > Zoanthus solanderi. Next base: position 7,927 of record JANCMA020216686.1, on the reverse strand, counting down.
GGTGACATGGTTCTCCTCGTCCAGCGGTCAATCCCAAAAGGCCAGTGACTGAAAGCCATAGTGAAAAGGACCTTCCCGGACAGCAATGGTGTTGTGAGACAAATTAATGGAACTGAAGACAGCTACTGGAGTGCTGCTGCATGACGCGAGAAACCTGTGCGTATAGATATCTGAACAGAAATAACTAGAATGCTGCTGAAAAAAATAGCAAAACAGTTACTGTTCATCAGCAGGATGCCTAAATTGTGTGCAATTCTGCAATTGGTTTCAGCTCCATGTTAGAACATCTTCTTTGTGGTATCGACGTCTGCAATACAGTTTTGGGACGAGGGTAAAATCTATTTTACAAATTTATGAACAATTAAGCATTTCGAAATCGTGAACTGTGAACAATTGTTTTTTGCGTAATGGAGAAAAGGTACATGGACGCATATATGCAAATTTTAGCTAGTTTGTAAATAAAGTAGAGACTTTTTAATGCATTACAGTTCAAGTTTAAAAGTGCAGCGAGAAGAGTAAAATTAACGAAGGTCATCATTTTTTAATCGGTTTTGTTTTTGTAAATCATAAAGAAAAGTGAGTAAACGCATTCAAGACAAGGCAAACTTTTGAAATTATTTCAGTAGCTATACGCTACAGTAGTAGTAGTAATAGTAGTAGTAGTAGTAGTAGTAGTAGTAGTAGTAGTAGTAGTAGTAGTAATAGTAGTATTAGTTGTAGTAGTCGTAGTAGTAATAGTAGTGGTAGTAGTATTGGTAGTAGTAGTGGTAGTATTGGTAGTGGTAGTGGTAGTGGTAGTAGTAGTAGTGGTAGTAGTAGTAGTAGTGGTAGTAGTAGTAGTAGTAGTAGTATTAGTATTAGTAGTGGTAGTAGTAGTAGTACTAGTAGTAGTAGTAGTAGTAGTAGTAGTAGTAGTAGTAGTAGTAGTAGTTGTAGTAGTGATCCTAATAGTGCGAGTAGCGACAGCAACAATTGTGATGTCAGTGGTGGTGGTAGTTTATCAGCAAGTCATATACTATTTCATTCTAGGAATGGATATTCCCCGTACAGTGGTTATGCTCAAAGCAAATTAGCGAACGTTATGTTCGCATATGAACTGCAGCGCCGGTTGCGTGACGAGGGTTGTTGCGTTACAGCAAATGCTGTCCATCCTGGAATTGTCAACACCGACCTTTATCGACACCTCCCTTGGTACCCGAGTTACCCAATGAAACTAAGCGCTCTGTTGCTTTTCAAGGTGGGGCAAAGATGTTGTGATTGTATCCATTCTTGATTATATATAGAGGATATTACACGGTGTTGCGAACAAATGAAGTTTATCTTCGAGTGGAAATAATTTATAAGATATACTTGATATGTTCAAGCCAACGGGTAATTTTCTTTTTATTACATAGATGTGAGTGTTTCGAAAATAAAAAAAAACTAGACGAAAAACAAAGGAAAAACAAATGAATGACGTCAGCGATATCTTCACTAGTGAGGATATGGAAAATATTTCACTCGTATCCCGGATGTAGTTTCATATGAAATCTACGAGTGGTGTATTTTACAGTAAAACACTCGTATCTGTGTAATAAATCTTAATAACCGAGTGCGAGGTCTGTGCGGGAAAATATTAGCCCTCGGTCTGTACGAAAGACCGAGGGCAAATATTTTCAGGACAAACAGGTCTAGCAAATGAGGTTATTAAGATATTTATTACATGGCTTCAGTTTTAGGTCAGTAAAAGAGCACAAACGAGAGAAACGTTTAACTTCATGGTCTTATATGGGAAGTTATTGGACCGATTTTCGGCAATCAGCGTGCTGGATTTGGTTTTTGGCCCAAGAAATTTGACTTGCCATGTAATAAATAGTTGTTATAGTCATAGAGTAGCTGAAAAAGTAACTTTTACCTCTAAAATCTTGAAAAATGTGTTTTAATTATCGTACATTTTCCATTTTTTTTACATTTATCAAGCCATTTTTGTTTAGAAATAAATTGGTAGAAAGTATTTTTGGTAAAGTACTTATTCGTTTTGCAAAACAATTTTACAGTGTGACCGAGAAAACCGCGAATACCTAAAATATGTCAGGAGTTGTTATTTCTGACCGCTCACAAGCCACAAATCTACTCTTCAAACCACAGAGTGTTTTCCGTTATTCGGCAAGACCTGCAGCGGGATTTTCAAACTTTAGCGCCGTTAGTAGTCAACAATTTCAAATTACCCGCAATCTGCTTCTCTGAAATAGACAAGTGAACTCCACAAAAAATATTTTAAAACGATTCATTAAACGCTGAAAGCTCAATACAACTCAACAGTCAGCCGCCAATGTAAGTCAACAGATATTTCTCAACTAGTTTTAAAAAACCTTAATCATAACAAATGTTTGTGTTCCTTTGTTTATAATTAGAAAGTTAGCTAAAGAACGCAACAGTTTGCCTGCCAGTATTCTTAAGTTCAATAGATGTTGACAAGTTGGACGTGCATAAGGGTCACAGATAAGGATGAAATCGGCGATCCCCAAATGATCCAGAAATAGACATTCTAGCACAACTGGTACAGGAAACTGTCGGTGCATGAGAATTCGTAAAATGATTACGAAAAAGCAAGTTGCGCCAATAAAATAAAGAAAAGGGAATAAGTTCCGTGTGGGACTTAGGTGAGATTTTATGCATAAACTGTCTGCATAATTAAGTACGCCCCAATACGGACATTTTACTAAGAAAAGTTCAAACAAAACCCAGAAAAAACGATTCTTCTAGCCAAAGAAATGTTGTTTATTACCTTGTAACAACTTATTTTGATTTCATCAAGCCTGACATATAACAATGTTCTGTTTGCAGTTTTGGCGCGAGAAATCCTCGAACGTGATTGGTTAGAAGACAATAAACATTCCTGACATATTTTAGGTGTTCACAATTTTCCCGGTCACACTGTAATTAGAACATAAATTAAGGATCTTTTTCTGAACATATGAGATATTTAAAATATAATCTTCTCATTCTGTCCAATCTTCTGGGACATTCTTTAGAAAACAATTAAACTAGTAATAGCTATCGCCGAGTGTCAACCAGCGAGGCAAAAACACGAGAACGATAGAAAACCTGTACAAGCTCAAAGAAAAGGCGATCTCATTGGCTCTGATTCTAAACAAAACGTACTGTGATTCACTGATATAGAAATAACTGATGAATCGATTCGCTTTTACGACTGGGCTCTTGAAGAATGCTTTTTTTTAACTCAAGTTACGCTGAAATCGGTTTTATTTACCCTTGAGCTCCCAAACCCGCATACACGCAGCTCTATAAACTTCCGCCTCGCCACCCTCGCTTTTTGGCTCGAAGTCCTAATAGAAAGCTGCAAAGAAATGACCAGACTTTTCTAATCGTGGCACTTTGTTATTTAAAGAGTTAATAAGAGATTTTCGTTTATTTAATAGCAATAGTGAGACAATAATATTGACCCAAGGGAACTCATAAGGAGAGCGAAGTAATATGACACATCGGCTGTATCACAGTCACTTGTATATTTTATTTCTTGGGACTTAATTAGATTTCTTGATGCACTTAAAACGATACTTGCGTCCTTGACACACTAATGCTATCTCATAACCCAATTTAGTGACCTAAGGGGCGGACCATTTGATTTTTAGGGGGGTTAGAAGATTTCGAAAAAAAACCCTGCAACCCTTGCAGAAAGAAAACAAGACTCTGTAGATAGCGTATACTAGCTAGGTTGCGTGTAGCAAAAATGAATTTATTTAACAGAGAACTTTTAGTCTTTACTCGATTCAGGCCGCACCAAAATTATACAACCTTTCTTGAATAAAATTAAAGAAAATGCCATATTTCTGATTATACATCTGGAAAAGCAACGTCTGGCTCAGTAGGGATTTGATAGAAGTGCCTTGCCCTGGGGAGGGAATTTTGACGTTTCAGACTCGCCCGGGGCGAGTTTTTGACAACAGATTATGACTTCTTAACAACAGAATTTACGGGCATGTGTTGAGGAGGGATGATGGGCATGTTTTGAGAAAAGAGTTGGAGTTTAAGGTGAAGGGCAAGAGGAAGCGAGGACGACCATAGAAGACGTGGAAGACGCTAGTGGAGGAGAGCAAGCAAGAGTGTTGGTTTGGAGGATGCCTTGTAGAGTGGGAGAGTTGGAGTTGGAGAGATTGCTGTTAGAGTGGGGTAAATCGGGCCACCCCCGTTTACAGGGATAAATCCGGTTCAAAATTGGATGATGATAAGGGGATGGGGGGGGGGAAATATTTTGACATAAATTCATTATCTATTTATACCCTTGGGAGTGGGTGTTGACGTTTTTGGGGGCAAAACATAAAATCCCCACCCCTGGCCCGCCCTTCCCCCACGGCCATAACAGTTATCGAACTGGGATTTTGTGGTCCAAGATCTTGCCAACTGCGCCAACCAAGGCAAGCACTGGGTTAGCTTCTCTATAGCGATATTATAAAAATTTCAACCCGAGTTTTCTAAATTGTGCGCGTTACCTACTTGTGACAGGTGTTTGTGGCTATTGCCTGGTAACTTGGCAGAAAGTCTCTTTGTTGTCAGTTTGTAAGTCAGAATACTCCATCTTCGGTTTGTTTCGAGTTTTTAAGTCCGTAGCTGCGGTCCGCTAAAGTTAATTTTTTTTATTTTCTCTAATGAACTACAAAAATATTTTGGTCTGTATCTTAAGCGACTGACTGGGCAAATGGTTTTAATCAATCTTGTACCAAACAGCACTCAAAATTGTCCTTTTTCTTCCTTTCCCAGAATGCAAAGCATGGTGCGTCAACGAGTATTTATGTTGCTCTGTCACCCGAGGTGGAGAAAGTCGGGGAGAAATATTTTGACAACTGTCAAGCAGTTCAGACAAACACAGAATCGTATGATGAAGAAAAACAGCAGAAACTCTGGAAAGTTAGCTGTCGTCTTGCCGGCCTTTAGGCTATAATAGTTCCTTTAAAATGTACAAGGTAAATGCCGATGTCGCCAGAGTTTCTGAAGTTACTCCACCGTTATTCGCTCACACTCACTGAACGAACATCAAGAGCAAATAACACTTATTGGAGAGGGAAACTCTGATTTTCTCTTTGGGTGGAGAGGGTCCGGAGCCCATTGTGTTGTCATGGAAACGTCACAGTGGGCCATATTAAGGAACTTGGTAATGAGCATAACAACTGTAAAAAGTTTTAGTTCTACACAGAAAAACTATTCAGAGATATTCCATTTTTTGTGATTTTACATAATTTTGTGTCCACTTTGTGACGTCACAAGTCCTCTAATTTGCATAAATCAAAATCTTGAATAACTCGGCAACCAAGAGTGCTATCACAATAAAATAAACGTCGTTCTTCATCATTTTGAAAGCTCTTTTGAACAAGCTAATAAAAAAATTCGTTTCATATGCACTTTAATTCTGGCAAAATGATTGTGCACTTTGTACTCAGCTTGAGTTTCAATCACAGTTTGGGGCTTTTGTTATCTCACGAACATATAGGCTTTTTGATAAGTGGCGGCCTTTTTAATATTCTGGTTTTTTCATATTAGTTTTACTCGCGTCGTTTAAGCTAATGTATATTTTGGTCTTGTTTTTATCTCAATTAAGACAAGGCTAGTGAGGTTAATTTGAATGCAGACAAAAATAATTATTTCTATTGTATGAAATACAGTTGTATACCGAAACGTAGCAAGATGAGAAAAATGATATCCCCACTCTCCCCAGTGGCGATACCATTTTTATCAACACATGTGTGATATCTTTTTTGAACCAATCAGCTTTTAGCATTTTCGCGCGGATTTCAATGGTCCGCGCGCGCGGTGCTTTAAGTCGTTTGTTGTTTTTGACCCCAGCGAAAAATTTTAAAAAGCTGTTCATACCTATAGTTAACGTTGTAAAATGGAAAAAAACACAGAAATGCCTTTCACATTCGTGGATGTTACTAATAGAGAGCTAATGAATAATTATTACAGTCTTGTTCATTGTTTCAGCAAGTTTAGTAGCCATTATTTACTTTCTTTTGAAGACAGGAACAGTAAATACGTATGCTTATAATTTTTGCTTTTTATTTAATTTCGCTTGACTGTGAAGATTTCATATAATAGAAAGAAAATTACATGGCCGCTTGGAGATATGGATTTAATCTTCTTGTGTTGAAAACATCTCTTACACGTTCGCTTCGCTCACTCGTAAGAGATATTATCAACACTCGAAGATAAAATCGGTATCTCTGCACAGCCATGTAATATCCTCTATGAATCCCCCATATAGCTAGGTCCCCGTATAAGTCTCAAACGTAGAATCAAATTAAAGCGGAGTAACATCCGCGGAAGAGCTGGGTATCATGTCTAAAAATTACTTAAGAAGGATAACCCTAGGAATAAGGCCTACATAGGGGATTCACTCTTTTACCCGTCATCCTCGCTTGTCGACAACTAAAGAACTTTAATCACTAAGCCACTGATCATTGTTATTGTGGTCGTCAGCGGTCATCCGTTTAACTAACTATACGCTGAGCGGCCTAGCCTGGCTGACTCAGTCTTGTTGTTGACATTTTGTTCTTGTCCCCTCATTGGCTAAATCAAAGTCACGTGGATGAGTTCAGATCAAATGTTTCCCGGCTGTTGCGCTTAGGCCTAGGTACAAATTTCCGGATATTTTTTAAAATATTTAGAAAATTTTGAGAAATTTAGAAAATAGGAAGAAATTTAGAAAAAATTGTGGAGTTTTAGAGCAATTGTCACATATAGTTGATAAGAGCCGAAAAACAATTTTTATAACCTTTTACCGGGCTGTTTTTGCAAGTCTTCAATTTTTTGGCAATTTTCAGGGGCTCTGTTCTATTTAAGAGCCAGAGATACTACATATTCAGCAGATTTAGCCTTCGGTAGTATATCCCACAATTCCATTCGTACAGCAGTGATAATGACGGACGAAATAGTCGACGTGGAACGCAGAGAAGACAAAGTAAATTCTGTTTTATCTCGCTTAAAACATTAGAAAAAAATCCATATTCCTGAGAAACTTAGAGCAAATTAAGGGGAATTTAGGAATAGAGCGCTTTTGAGATATTTGTACCAAGGCATAGTCGCGCTGTCACGTTTGAGAGCGGGAAAACTGGTGGCCGCGATTTTGACTACTGTTTGTATTCAAAAACAAAAATGGAGCCTCCAAAGAAACGTTTTCCTCATCCTACAGAAGATGAAATTGGAGAACTCCTTGTAGAAAAAGACTCCATTAACACTCAAAACGCAACGAAGACTGCTGTACGTTTGTATCTCCTCTCTCACTCTTGTAATAAATTTGTTTTGTTTTAATAATTGTAGTTTGGTTTGTTTATGCTATATAGCAAAACACTTAATGACAGCTCCCTCGGAAAACAGATCTGTTTTGTTTACCTCGAATCTCACTGTCATTGTCTTGAGTACTAACACTGACTTAATAACTTTGTGTTAGGGAATCTTTTTTGGGTTACAGGCGCCTATCATTTTTATATTAAATATTGCGCCCTGTCAAAGTCGCATCTCCAAATATTGTATCTACGTGTTTAAGAAAGCAAATTGAAGTCACCTTATATCCTTATTCCTTTAGAATTTTCAATGGGACCTTGCTCTGGAGAGAGACGATACCATTGAAAATTGGTCATTATGAAACTGAACTTATCGAGAGTATTGAATATATTGCTTATAGTTTCCACTTAGGATAAATATAAATAAATAAACAATAAATAAATAACTAATAAATACTTTGTTTAGCGTTAATTGCCAAGTAATAGTTGCCCATTCTTTTTAGCCAGATCCTGGCGTGAAAGTCAAATTTGCAGAGGGAGGAAAACGGGAATAGTAATAATAATAATAGTAATAAAAAAAAAATAAAAAAATAATAATATGATGATGATGATGATGATGATGAAAATATCGTAAATGTTGCAAAGTTTTA
>JANCMA020216582.1:0-13095 GCA_024336925.2 Zoanthus solanderi | reverse complement strand
CCCCTCCTTCCCTTACACACTATATGACTACATTCTCCCTTGAAATACAGTTTTTGGTCTAAATATGCAGCATAATTCAAATAAGATATTGCTTTTTTAAAACCTTCAAAAGTTCTGGATATAGCAAAGCCGTTATGAGCAATACACCATTGTATTTGTAAATTCAAAATAGTTTTCAAGTTTCAACGCAGAAACTGCATCTACACTTTTTTTAAATAAGAACCAGTAAAATTTTTCTCAGTCTCGATGTTCTTTTTTTCTGCAATTTGCGGCTCACAATGTTCTTATTTTGTTCTTACATGCCATACATGCCAAACTACGTAATTTCAATATATTTAGTTACCGAGTACAAATTTTGAAGGAAATACGACAATATTTGTTGCACAGTATTTGTTACAGTCGGAGTTTATTAGTATTACGCAATAAGTAAGTGCGATTGCTTGCTGCGTTTCACCATTCTCATAATTTAAAAGTTTTTCTTTTCCTTAGCATTTTCATTTCAGCATCAGATTGTTCTTAATTTGTTCTTATTTTTCATGCAATTTGAGCCTCACTGTTCTTATTAAGTTAGTTCTTATTAAAAAAAGTGTAGCTGATATTGGCTCATATGTATAAAGGAAGCGGTATTTGGCAGTGCAATTTTAACATCTTGTTCAAAAGCCGATTGGCACTGACTTCCAGGGGTTGAATTATTGACACATGTTCTAGAGACGCGCACTTTGAGCTGAAATTTTGTGATTAGGTTATTTCAATCCTTGGAAAATCTGAACAGTATTTTTTAAGAAACACGAAGCTTTTCTTTGGCTTGCTAAGGAATTGCTCCTTATTGTTTTGCGTAACTCAAGATCAAACTCAAAGTTAAGCATGCTCTGAACAACCCAACCAGGAATTCTTTTTTTTTTGTTGCCCATTAGAAACTTGTACCAGGGGTATCGAGAGAAATTTAACTGTGAACAAAGTTTCCCCCCAGCTGGGAGAGAAAACGTTTTTACAAACTGCACGCGGAGTATCTAATTGTACTTTTTTTAACTTAATTTGCCAAGTAGGAAGCCCGAAAGAAAAAGAGCTGAAGTAATTTGCTTTTAGTTGACTCAAGCGTGTTTTTCCGCCTTGTTTCTGGTGCACTTTTTTTACGCATGTTCAAATTGAATATGCTTTTCTAATGATAATGTTAATACTTGTGTAGGTCTCGCTATCTCCTACAAGTAGTGGTGGTGAGTTACTCAATTGAGATGATTACGTGGCAGTCACGGGTTCATCACAAGATGAAATACTGTTCCATGCAAATGAAGTGTTGGTAAACATTTTATTCTCCGTCACGGACTGTAGTTTGTTTAAGTTTCTAAGATTGATTGGAACCCAAGAAAGAAACAAAATATTTACAAAGTATAAGGAATAGAAACGACTCGCTCAGTGTATCAAGTTTCGAAGTGAGCTGCATTAATTGAAATACACGATTTTAACCGAGTTCTTTTTATAAGTCTCTCACTGATAACAGGCTGATTATAAAGTTGAAAATGTCCAGCCAAGGCTAGAAAGACGAGCTATTTTACTTTCTATTCCGCAGAAACTTATGAAAATCTAAATTGCGTCAGTGTAATATCGCCTATGCAGTTAGTTCTTAACTGCTTTGATTTTTTCTACCCATGGAGCATATAATGACCCCCCGACCGTAATGGTAATGAAGAGCAAAGAGAAGTTCATCTCGAAATTTTTAGTTGCGTCACATTAGGTCCACAGGTGATCAAATATTTTGCCAGCAGCTAGTATGAGTTTTCAATTCTCACGCGCCGTGAATGAGCCTAGAGATAAAGAAACAGTATATTAAGATGAAACTTTTGCAAGTGTTTAAATCAAAAGCAAAACGTGCATGTATTTCCTGCATGGAAAATGAATGGGACTAATGGTTTCTATGATTGCGTGTAATTAACTGTAAGAAAGTTTTGTTGAAGAAGAAAATCTCTTTACTCAATTTCTGTTTTTTCATCCTCTTTACTTATTTGTTGAGTTTTTTCAAATCTTGTTTCCGCTTACTTGACCCTTTTTAATAAATTTTAGGGAATGAAAAAGTTTCAAGAGGCTCGATCCATAACTGTGTTTTAAACTGCCACGGAATGACAGATCGAACTGCCTGTGTACAACGTTAACGGATTTACAAGTACAAGATCTTGTTCAGTGGATATGTAAATTTTTTTAAAATATGATTCAAGAACAAGTATCAAATTCAGTACGTTTTAGATAAATACATTTAAAAATTTACTATATTTGCCAGACGACAATCCAATGCTTGTCTTATGAATTGATGGATTGATTGATTGATTGATTGATTGATAACTTTATTTAAGTGTAAAAACGTTCTAGCTGAGGGTTCACCCTCTAATAGCCGGTGGACAATAAAACTAACTTAAAGAACTAATAAAAGTAAAATCAAAATAAAATAAACGAAATTAGTATATAAAATCTATACATAAATTCTAACTCTTAAATCTAAATTAGGCTATCAAATATAAACTATACAAGTATAAAATATATAAAATATAAAATAGAATTCCACTATTACAAAGATGGCATGTTCTGCATGCAGTATCTAATTATGTTGAGACGTCTATCTTATGAATTGTTAGTTCTTCGAATTCACTTAGTGACTCAATTGATCTTATTTCTTTCTTCAATTTATTCCATAAAACGGGGCCCCAGGTATCTTAAAGAATGTTTCCCAAAGGTGACAGAGTTGAATCTGGGCGTGTATAACTCTGAGTTCCTCTAGATACAGAGTGAATTATTGCTAGTTATTATAACGTTCTGCGTGTGTAACTTATGTCAGTTATGAGTTTCACAGTCAAATCTCCGAAATTTATTCTTAAATCTTAAAATCTAGTTTTTTCTTCTTCTAAAATGATATAAAAATAGTACGAGTGTAAATCTTAGTGTCATCTCAAAACTCTGCTGAAACTTTAAAACTGCAAACTGGCAACGAGTCAATATTTTCATACTCAAAACTATGTAATGCCCGGGCACCGGAAGCCTGCTATTAGTATTCGGGTACAATATATATACGTTGCACGAAGTTTTCAAAGTTTGAGCTAAAAGTACTTCCGGGCATTCCGCGGGTTGACGTAATTTAACATCATCGTATAAAATAAATAACCAATATTCTTTTAAATTGTTTCAATTTTTTAAAGTTTTTCTCCAATTTTGGGCAAAAGAGACTAGAATTACTAAAAAAGCATTGAGAAAAAAATTAATGAAATACGCCAAAGTTAAGTTTTTAAATTTTTAAATATTGTTCACGTGACTGGAATATTGATTATTCGGTGAACAATTTTTATTTATCAAGGATTAGTTGAGAGGATTGTTAAATAGTTCTTGTAAATAGACTTAACCAAACCGAGCCAAGTAATTGAAGTTAATTCTTATTTCGTTTAGAAAACTTGTAAATTCTATTTATATAGAATATAAATTAAATTCCATGCTTTTGAGTCACTTTCAAGAGATTTTGCCACTTGAAGTGTAGTTTTAAAACTTTTTTTATATATATGGACATGATAATTTGGTATATCCTCGTGATACTGAAGACACTTTTTATCGACACAATGATTTTCTTTCTCTTTTCAACATAATTATGCATTTCGTGAGCATAGAAAGGTTGCTTAGTTGCACCTTTACAAAAAAGACCATTTGAAACACAGGTCACTAAAAAGAATGTGTGTTGTGTGTCTGCAGACAATACACCTAATTCGGAAGGGAATATCTTTGCAATTAATGGCCGCTTTGTAGCTCCGTTGAGACCCATTGGCATTGACAATCTGAGCCTTTTTTAAATTCCAAGTCCACATTTGAAACGTTCTGTTGTATTTACAGACCGGTAAAAGCGTTTCATACAAAGTCAAGACATCTTTCATTTCAAGAGGTGTCAAGGCTCATCATAAACATAGTGCTTGAATTATTCATTGACGCACAAAAATATCTGTCAGTGGAGTGTGGAATTATATATAGGATACAGAGAATTTCGCAACTCGAAAATTAAGTCAACCAAGGTTGATTGGGCCAATAGAGCATTTAATTTTAAAAGGAGAAAAATGTTCTATCAATTTTTGTCGCACTTTTTATAAATCGCAATTATGTTAATAATTTTTGTATCATAAGTAGTTTTCGCATACATAAAAAGTTAATTTCATCCGAGTTTTGCGATGCCAACAGGCAAGATAACTCTCTTAACAACCAACAGTCAAGACTGTTGAAAGTGCTACAAAGCTGGCTTAGGACAAGTCAAAATCACTGTAACAATTTTTAATTACAACAAAAGTTTTCATTCCATTAACTGAAACACACAACCTGCAAAACCGAAAAAGAATTAAAAGTAAAAAAAAAAAATGTAGGAAACTCACCGCTTTTATTCAATTCAGCCACAAGGCACAATCTTTGAAAGTTTCAAAAAATAATATTTGCTATTGGAGTATTGCGCAAAACCAAACGCTTGAAAATTGGCGATGACTCATTCTTGAATGAATGCGCCTATCACATGCAAAGAAATTGCAAGTTATAAATATAAAAATGAAAAAGGAATTTTGACGTTTTTATCTGAATTAATAGCCCAATCAAAGAATGGTCACAAAAATTTTTAGAGCTTCTAAAATAAAAGCAGCAATATGAAAAGCTTTCATCTTTAATTTCGCGTTTTCTTATCAGTATTTGAATAACAATAAAAAATAAGTTCATCCATAGAAGAAATGTGCATAAATTACTGGTAAGGCAACAACTTCATTCGAGGATTTCTCCGGTGTTTTGACTTGAAACGAAGCACACGAAAAACGAGGCAAGCGAATCAGGAAGGACGAAGAAACTCGAAAAACCTGTTCCTGTGGGGTGACACTCACTGCGCAAACTCAGCAAAAGAGTTGCTAAGCAACAACTCCTGACTTGCGGAGCCTCCCGTCTGCCTCCCCCATAGATGACAGTTGTTCAATGCGCGTAGAAGTTGCTCAAATAGTGTGGCCGTTGAACTTTTTCTCTCATTAGTGTTTACGTGTAGTCTACCATCAGAAAAGTGAAGATATTCGTCTTAATTCAGCGAAAGAGGTCGCAGAAGAAGGGGCCGTCCCCAATTCTAGTCTTTTGGCCTTTTTGTGGATTTGTTTTGTATTTTATGGTAAATTCGGAAGTGAAGTTGAGGAAAGGATATGTGATTTGGCCGAGTGTCTCGTAGCAATGGACGGCCTTTTCGCTATTCCTTCCCTCACAAGGTTGTTTCCTGAACAATTCGCCGTCTTATAGAAGATAGTTTTGGATCGAAACTTTTAACTGTCATTGCGGAAGTTTCACTACTCTGGGTAAAATGTGAAACTTGGTGAATTATGGAATTTGCTTCTTCGGTTTCATCGTGTGTTACAGTCGCCAACTGGCACACAGCTTTTTCTCATGGCTGAACTTTGAAGAATAAATCTTTTGACTTTCTTCAGTCCTTACCTAAACGTAATGGAAGATAATCTTAAAGATGAAAGTAAGAACTCTGAAAAGGCTAAGAAAACGGTACAGTTTCAGGAGAACAATGCCGAGCCTGAAGGAAACCCGAACATCGTTCAACATGAAAGGGAAGTAGAACTGGTTCTTGTTAACTTTGATTTAAATAAACCAGCAAGACGAATTATTGAGAGAGAAAAAAGCAATGAAAAGTCGAGTGATCGAGACTTGGAAGCTGAAAAGAAAGCAGTAAGCGTAAGTCCTGATGGCCGGTTTCTGAAGTTTGAAATCGAGATTGGTAGAGCGTCTTTCAAGACAGTGTACAAAGGCTTAGACACCAAAACTGGCGTTGCAGTGGCGTGGTGCGAACTACAGGATAAATACTCTAGGGCAGAACGAGCTCGGTTCAAGGAAGAGGCAGACATGTTGAAGGAATTACAGCATCCAAACATTGTGAAATTTCACGATTATTGGGAAAAACGACAACAAAACAAAGATAAGAAGTCAGTTATTCTAGTTACTGAGTTAATGACTTCAGGAACGCTAAAAACGTAAGTTTTCTTTAGCGAAATGCAGAAATTATATTTAGTTGGTGAAATGGAAATTATTCATATCTTTTCAGTTTTGTTATTCGGTTGAATTGATGTAAGTACTCGAGCAAAGGTTCAACTAAGTTCCTCGATCAGTTTTCTGAGCTTTTTTGTCATGTTTTTACTCAAGATAAGCCAAAGCAAACGCACAAAATTCTTTGAAATTTATCACTGTCATAAATTGTGCTAATTGGAGAACATTGAGCGCTTTCACGTGCTTTTCTTTTTGTGGAAAAACTCCCAAGTGTATAGACTTAAATAGTACCGCTGAAGTTTATAACTTCTTTTCATGGGTGAATTTTTAATTGTTTTTCCATAAATGATTTATCCCAAAAGACGAGTTCACGGCGAATTTGTCGAGTTTTGCGAGACTTCAAAAACTTACGCGCGTTATTTGATTAGTTCACGTTGTCCTTTTGCACCTTGAACGCAAAGTGGAATGCGCGACCTCGATTTTACTGTGTATCTAAAAACAGTTTGAAATGTCGATAAAGTCGTTTTGTTGTTTAGATATCCTGATTGAAAATAAATTTGAATCGGTAGTCTGCTAAGATAAGAGGATGCTTTCATTAGATTCTGAAGCCGCGAGAGCTTAGAATTAATACATTCGCTCATTTCTGGGAACAGTAATCAGTATACAACAATTTTTTTGAATTAGATTTTAATTACATTGTCAGAATGTCTAGTTGCCGGAGTACCTTATCAATAAAAATTCATTTAATTCACCATTTGGTCATTCTCGAGTCTATGTTTTATTTTGGGTCTACTATTAAGCACTGAAACGATTTCTTCTTGTTTTAATCGCTTACTTTTGCTTATAATTCTGCATAATTGTTGATATTCAATGGAGCAACGAGCTTTAAGCAAATTCAAGTTAATTGGAAATAGTTCATTTTTACCTCGTATGCAAAATTGTTTTGACCTAAAAATAGTAATTCTTTGTAGGTTCGGGAAAAAATGTCTTTTAATAAGTTTTTATCGCAAAAAATCGATGTTAAAACGCAGATTAGAATTTTAACAATAAATTGTGTAGATTTGCTCAAAAATGAAAAGCTAAGAAATTTCCACTACGCAACACTCGAACATCGATATCATCTAAATAATCTAAAGACAGCATAATAATTAGTCTCCTGTCCAAACCAAAATTTTTAACTAAATTCATTTAAGGCATAGACAGAGTTGAATTAGTGTTCTTGTTTTTCAGTTTCTGCTCATCAGTTAATGTGATAAGTCGCTCGACTCCTTTAATAAAGTGTGTTTGTCAAGGCATATAAGTATACCCTTGTTATAGTTATGGTTGTTTTTTTGATATTATAATTTCATTTGTGTGAAACGTTAATTCAACACAAGCATTATAAAACGTACCCTGCGAGCAGAGCCTCCTTCAAGGCTCTGCTCGCAGGGTATCTAAAACGTAACTTTGTCTTAACAAATACAAATTTATTTTAATAATTTGCTTTCACAACAATTTTGCTTGTGAATTCTGTAGTTTTCAAAAAATTCTTTTACAAACAGGGACAAAAATTCAAGGTTTAGGTCTGGTAATTTTTTCTATTCTCAATTTGAATTTGTATAGATATCTCAAGCGGTTTAAGGGAGTGAAAGAAAAAATCCTTAAAAGCTGGTGCCGACAAATTCTGAAGGGGCTACACTTTCTGCATACAAGGACACCACCAATCATACATCGGGATTTAAAATGTGACAACATATTTATAAATGGCAATACTGGTTTGGTAAAAATTGGAGACCTGGGTCTGGCAACTTTGAAGAAAAAATCATTTGCAAAAAGTGTCATTGGTGAGTAGAATAAAATTATAATCATTACACAGTATGAATTGTTTTATCTCCCAAATCATATCTGTCTCTTACTGTAACTGGTGCTTATAATACAATCAGGTTAAAGAAAAACTTGACCATAATCCAAATATAGGAATACATTCTGTTTGTATTTTGTCTTTTGAAGCCCTTGAGGGCAAAATATCTTGATGGAGATGACGTGAATTTGGAGGCAACTCTTTTGTCTTGTTTTAATCCATCATTAGCTTTTTACAATTTTGTTTTGATTGTTTCCTTGATATTAGTTCTTGTACAACATCAATTCCTTTGTCCTAACTTTGCTTGTTTTTTATTTTCACAGCAGTATTTCTAGATCATAGACACTAGTTTGAACAAGCATGAAAGTTTCAGTGACAATAAACTTGATGCATATTGTTTTTGAAACATGCTTTTTGTGTGGAGTAAACCTCTACATTTTTAATTGGAAAGAATCAACTAAATTAGGTTTTCAATGTTTAAAACAACATAACAAGAATAGAAGTCGAATATTTTTTTCTTCACTAGACATTTGGACTAGTAACCACTCAGGTTTACTTAGTCATCCCATTTTTACTATACAGCACCAGTCATTAGTTTTCAATAACATTATTTTGCTCCACATATTGCAATATTTCTTCGTTTTTTTTTCCTGTTAAATGTAAGTGCCATGACACACTGTTATTCAATCAACATGTACCTCCTCTTTGGAGAAAGTTGCTTTCAAGCAGAACAGAACATAAGTTTGTAATGAAGTGACGTGATTTTGAATGGGAGTTCAAAAATTTCAAAATAGTTAATGGTACAGAAGACAATATATAATTTACGAGACACTCTGACTAGACTGAGTACAAGTTTACTAGTCTGCCATAACTTTTAAAAGTGTGTGGGCTAGTGGGCTACTGCTAATTTTGAACCTGTAACAACATACTTCAATAATTCATATTTTTAATCCTTAGATTATTTTCTTCATCAATCAGTACACTGAATTAATGCTTGAGAAGATTTACTCTAAAGTTTTCTAACTTTATTGTTGTGCTTTGGTGTCATTCCTTTTGTTTAATTATACACTTGATTTCTTATTTGTTTAAAAGCAATAATAAATATTGAGATGAGTGTATGATGCAAAAGATATTTTAACCAAATTGTGGTTAATGCCCTTTTTTACTTGCCAAAGAATTTGTTTTGTTTTGATGTCATTATTTTTTAATCTGATTTAAAAATTCTTTTTGAAGTTCTATTGTTCTAAGCTACAGGATATGTCTTGTGTTGAGCTTAAGCCACGTTGTTCCAACCTGCAAAGAGATGATATTTGCTCCCAAAAATGCCAGTGACTAGTTTGTCCCTAAAAATGAAAGAAGTTGCTAATCAGTTGATTTCTTATTCTTTTTTTTATTCTTTCAGTAGCTTTTGTTTTGGCAAAGACACGTACTTTTTTCAAAACTGAACCTATATGTCACAGCAGGAAAATTCATTTAAAAGCCTTTGAGATTTGTAATCCATTTCATTTCTTTCAGTCAGCCTTACCTTCAGATGTTCCAACTTGTACAAGTTACATGTTATTTTATATGCACTGCTCTTTAACTGGGATGCTGCTCCCTTGCAAAGGCATTTTTTCTATCTATATTCAACAATTGCCATCGTTGCTTTATTTATTCATATCCCAACTCTGTTTCCACCCATAGCAAGAACCACAAAGCAAGTAGGTAAAAATAGACCTAAGTGGCTTCAAGTTAACTATTAGTGTGTGTTATATGTACATACTTCATGACCATCAGTTATAAGCCACATATCACAAGAATTATGCTTTCACTGTTATTTATCATCCTCCGTGAGAACCTGTTCCTGTTTGTTAGATATGCCATGCTTATGAGGCCTAAAATAGCCAAAACAGCTGTCTGTGGCTGTTCACTATTATATGCAGGACAGGATGACTAATGAAGAGGTCAGAAGAAGATGTGGGGTGGAGAATTTTGAACATAGATTAAGGAAAATGAGGTTGGAATGGTTTGTTCATGTAAAATGTAGGGATGACAATAGCATACTTAGGAAAGTGATAGAGCTGGAAGTGAAGGGTAGAAGGCCAGTAGGTAGGCCAAAGAAAATCTGGGTAAGGTAGTGGAAGAAGACATGAGAAAGCTAAACGTCATAAAAGATATGACAGAGGATAGAAAACAGTGGAAGCAACTCATATTACATCCAACCCCTGGAGTGGGAAACTAGGGAGGATAAATGGTGATGATGATGATGATGATGATGATGATGATGATGATGATGATGATGATGATGATGATGATGATGATGATATGCAGAGTTGTCAAAAAGATTTAGATTAGTTGGAGTTGTCAAAAGAGTCGGGGGAGGCCCCACAAAACATGAAACAGGTCTTACCCCGATCACTGCCTCAATCATTCTTATCTTGTTCTTTATCAAACTTTCTCCTATCAACAAAATATAGATCTAGCAAGTCCTGGTTTGCTTTCCTCTATCACTGCTGGTTGCCATAACTTTCTCTTCTCCATACATACATACATACATGAGCTTGCATGATGATATATTTCACAAGTTTACTAATTGTCGTAGCAGTCTTCAGTATGGGATCTGACATGAAAATTTCCAAATGTTCTCAATCATGACACACTTGAATTTCGCCCATTTTGAGCTACAAGCATTTAGCTAAAAGCATTGATGCCTTTTAAGTTGACTCATTTATGTTATCATATCATGATTTAATACCAAAATCTTTCCAAGCTAATTTTTAGCAAAGTTGTAAATCACTCTCATATTTGTCTTGGCACTTTAATGGTTAAAGTTCTCCTTCAACGAAGAACCAGTATTAGAAAGTTTTCAGTTGCCTTGTAAAGGTATTCTATAAATGTGTATTGGATATGAAGTGATAGCTCACAACATAAAAAATATAGTCAGGAAAACAGAATTTTCCAATTTAAAATTAGTTCCACAAAAGATCGTAGCAATTTAGGCAAGTAACTGAATTTAAGTTGACCAATAAAAATACAAATAATAATATTTGAAGTTCATCATCATCAATCCAGTTTTGATCCGGTTTTATCCCCGTAAACGAGGGTGGCCGGATTTACCCCACTCTACCAGCAATCTCTCCCACTCTCCATCTCGCTCGATTCTTTGCATCCTCCTTCTTCAAACCAACACTCTTACTCTCGTTCTCCACTTGTGATCTCCATGTCTTCCTCGGTCATCCTTGCTTCCTCTTTCCCTTCACTTCAAACTCCAATGCCTTCGATTCCTCAAAACATGGCCATCATCCCTCCTTAACACATGCCCGTACCATCTCACTCCATTCCCCTTTGCCTTTGCCAGAAATGCTTAATGCATTTTGATTAAGTACTGTACAAAAACTTTGTTTGAATTTTTTCTCGCATTTTCATTACTATAAAATTATGTTTCCCAGGTTTCTCCAAAACAGTACTAGTTCTAAAGTTTTAAAAGGTTGTATGAAATATGGTTCTGATGATAATTTGGTCTAATATGTTACAATGTTACATTAGGACTTTATAATGGACAAAGTGTATAATTTATTAAGATTCAACTGACGGTATATTGTTTTGTATAAGTCAACCACTTGTATTAGTCGACCCCCCATTTTCAAATAAAAGAATAGCTATTTTTGGAATTTCCTTGTATAACTATAAGTTGACCCCCCCTTCCAGTTTTCACAAGATTAAACAATAAAATTACTGTATTTACGGTAATAAACTTGGCACTAGGAACAAACATGTGATGCAAACACAATATGGTAAATGACAATACTTTTGCAATATTTAGTATCTCCTAAAGGAACCAAATTAAGTGATAATTACAGCTCAGAAGCCATCATAGACTTCATCCTTGCTTTCTCCAAATAGCAGGTCAAATTCTTCGGCTGTTAACCTATTGTCATAGCATATACTTACTTAGGGAACCTTAATTTTAAGTGTCATTTCATATTGATTATTTTTTTATCCGTGTATACTTCGGGTACAATTTTTTGAGGTCAATTTTTGGTGTTAAAAGGTCAACTTATGCAAGGCAAAATATGGTCATTCAAGTTTTAATGACATTTTCTGAAGAGCATGCACTGTAGGTACCAGGCTACTTTCGTATCATAGCATAATCAAACATCAGCTTAGTGCATAATCAGCGAATGATCAAAATCAAAGTTTGCAAACTTTTTAGTTAAGTGAAGACAATTTAAGTTACTGCATTACTGTAAATATGTTCTGTGCTGGTAGAAAAGCAGAAGTCCTTAAGATAAGTTTGGTGTTTGGGCCGCAGGTATTATAAAAGAAAAAAATCAATGAATCTTTTAAAGTATCTTTATGCAGTTGCACCTCAATGGATTCCTCTGGTTGGGTTAAATTAATAAGTTATGCATATTTTTGTGTGAACCCCACTTTAGTGCAGCGGTCAGGATTACAAATAGAAAACTAACTAGCGATAAACTAGTATAAGCTGTGTCGGTGTTTCTAAAGAAACAATTTAGTAAGTAGATTCCGACGAAGGACTAACGTCCGAAATGTCAGTAAGTATTCTCTCTTTTTTACGGTGTAGAATATACATTTTTATTACTAAATTGGTTAGGATTACACACTTTGTACGTGACAATGTCGTCATGAATACCAGGGGTTTCATAAGGGGCAGGAACCGGGCAAATTGACTGGTTGTGAAGACAGTTTTGCCCGGCTGCTTTTAATGAAACCCCAGGAATAATTGTTTTTGCAATGAAATGGAAATTTGTGTAAAGAATATGTGCCTCATTAACAATTTGGCCACCCAGCATTTTAAATAATTTAATGACACCACAATCTTGTTAGAAACTATAATTGAAAAGACTTCTTCTTCCTGTGTGCCACCCGATTCAGGCTTAGGCAAACCAGTTTAATGATCTGACACTCATCTCTGTTTCTGGCAGCATCCCATTAGTTCTCTTCTCGATTTGAATTGAGTGAAGTTTTGCAGATAGGTCTTCCTCTGCCCATCCCTAGCTTGAAACGAGAAATTGAAAAGATATTCCCATATCAAAATTAATCTAAGTCCCATTTACCATTGTGTCCTGGGTATGACTTTAAAGTGCAACCGGTGGTAAGGCTCCAGATTGGGAGATCTAGAGTTGTGGGGAATGTGGAGCTACCCCTTACAATTACCATTGCTCCCAGGTCCACTCTTACCCAGAGTGGTAGCACCTGTTAGGGTCCCATCTATGGGTAAATAGTGC
>JANCMA020216475.1:0-10258 GCA_024336925.2 Zoanthus solanderi | reverse complement strand
TGTTTCACTAATTGAGTGTTTCACTAATTGAGTGTTTCACTAATTGAGTGTTTCACTAATTGAGTGTTTCACTAATTGAGTGTTTCACTAATTAACTGTTTCACTAATTAACTGTTTCACTAATTAAGGAGTCCTGTTGCCTTAGCCTCAACTGTGATACTGTGAGTGTTTTGCAAATGCAATAAAAACTAGAAATAATCAGAGATGCGAAAGCATTAAAGGTCCTTAAAAGGAAAGAATCATTTAAGAATGGGCAAATGATGGTGAATCAATTATTGCTTGAAGTGTATG
Source organism: Zoanthus solanderi (assembly GCA_024336925.2). Classification (NCBI taxonomy): domain Eukaryota; kingdom Metazoa; phylum Cnidaria; class Anthozoa; order Zoantharia; family Zoanthidae; genus Zoanthus; species Zoanthus solanderi. The sequence continues at coordinate 9,967 of JANCMA020216475.1, read as the reverse complement.
TGAAATTGTAGCAAGTGTTGGCAGGTAAGTCTGTCAGATTTCGATGACAAGGCTTACTAATAACATCGCTTTAAAAAATATTATTATTACATTCGAGGCCATAGATTATTACATTTGAGGCCATAAATTATTGCATTAATTTGTGGTCAACGATTATGGCAGTTGAGGCCAGTTATTATAATGAACTCACCATTAGTACCGACAACATCATGTCGTAGTTATTTATGAGGAAGATTAACTGCTCTTTACGCAAGGGAAACTCTGCAGCCATTTTCAAAATAAAATTTTCTACTTCCGCCTGCAATGCAGCCAGGACTTTGTTTACCTGTTAAAGATGAAAAAAATAATTTATAATCTTTTCTAATTGAATACGTTTCTTGGTAAAAAACATAATTCTCCATCATGAGAAAGTTATTAAAAAACAAGGCAATAAAAAACACGATTCTATTAAAAATGGAATGCTGCGTCGGTGTTTCTACAAAATCAGTTTTACAAATAGATATGTTCTACGCTGTAGTGAAAATAGTTTTTAAACTGACGTCTCGGACTGTAGTTCTTCTTCTGCATTCACTCCGACGAAAGACTACAGTCCGAAATGTCAGTTTAAAAATTCTTTTCACTAAGGTGTAGAACTTATCTATTTGTAAAAACTGGTTTTATTAAAAAACAAACGTTTTCGCTCAACATAAGCATCTTTAAGTAGAGGTTTCTTAGTTTCTTGGCACAAGGAAACGATTTGCCTTTTTTAATTAAAATAATGAGCAGGACTTATAATGTTACTGTCTATGGTTCATCGACACATCTCGACAGAAATACCATTTGCCGAACGAGAAATGTCAGCTCAACTGTATGGAACTGGCCTTACCTTTTCATCCGGAAAACTCTGGTTTAGACTAACTATCGCTGCTGAGAACTCTGCATAACGGCGGGTAATCTGGAGAACACAAGAAATTGTTTAACTGAAATCATCGCGTCAGTAAAAACATAAACTCAGTAATTGAACCAATTCTTGTATAAATGAACTAGGTATTTAGTTGTGTTTAGGTAACAAAACTCTGATTAAACTATGAACGGATTTCTGATTGCATTTAGCTTTATCTCTGCCTAAAATATGATGGAAGCAAAAAGCATAAGATGGAAAATTAGTAAATTGAAATATGAAAAAATGTTTTTTTCACTCCGAAGTGTTAAGCATTGTTGCAGAGCACTAAAATAAAACCTTTTGCAATGTCACTCGTACATCGAGAGACATTTGGAATTGGTTGGCAAGTAGTTCGTGCGTGCCACTGAAATTCTTCAATCAAGTTTTGTATGTTGTTACCGTTTAGCCATCGCAAGATTTACAGCTCGTCATAAGACTAGAAGAGGTTACAAAAAAGACTTAAAAGAAAACCGATCCTGTTTTTATAAATGTTCGATTTTCTTGTAAAGTATGGTACGTGGTGTGTTGTAGCTAGGTAAATTCAACAGATATATAGAAACAGGACCGAAGTCTTACAACTGAATTCTGCTTTTGACGTCATGGACCACAAAATAATATGGTAGTAACCAGCTTCCCATCGCTCGGTCAAAGTGAATCCGGAAGTGATTTTTCTCAACTTTAAACGCAAATTAAACTATGAAGAAAAATCTTGCCAGGCTTAAAGCGGAAATAAAGTAAGATAGTGGGACAACATCGCAACGGAAGCTGAAGAAGTTGACAAGCCTAATTGTCATGTAAAACATCAGCCTTTCATTTATTCTTCCTTTCAAAGAATTATCTTTCAGCATTCAGTCACCAAAGCTTTGAAAGATTTAGTAAAGATATAGCACATTTGTTAGAGGGTGTTTTAGAAGACCTTTTATAATACAAAATGTAGGTGTCGAGAATATAATTATTAGTTCGAGGCTGTAGAATTGCGTGACGAATTCTAAATTCTGTCTAACAGGGGACGAGCGATCGTTTAACAAGGATTACGGGCTGTTGTTGATGTAGAGTGCTACGAGACCTTTAAAATGGCACCAAAATCACCCGTCTAGATGGCATTTTTGGTGGTGTTTGAAAATCTGCATATTTTTCTAGGATACAATGATATTTGATGACTGAAACAAACTATATCATGGATCATACATAGGGGCCTTAATTAGCTTACTACCAATCCAAACATGAAAGTATGAGAAAAATCAATTTTTCAGTATACACTTAATTCCAGAATGCCAGCTAGGATTAGGATTAGGGTCAGGGTCTCCCTATAAAAGGGGTATATATACTTTCTTGTTAGGGAGACAATGTGGAGGGCGACTATATGGCACACTGGCATGAAGTATATAGAAATTTTTCAAGGATTGCCACCACTTGTCCAATTTTTAATGATATCCACTCTTAAAATTTACATCAAAATCGAACAATATTAATCTTAAGCCTCGATTAAATTTCAAAGCTGTATGCTATGTGTGCCAGGGTGATAGCAGTAGTTTTTATAGCTCGTTTGTCATACTTTCTGCAACCCATCCTCCTGTCTCCCTCTCTCTCTCTTTCTTTGTTCCCTGTGTACTAAATTTCAAGACGCCCCAACCGAAAATCTTCCCAGATTCTTCCCAATAATAAACTGTGATCACTCATGAATATATTAAAAGTTACTTACCAAGTACAACAATGCTGTTCACTGCTGTTGACTTTCTTGATCGGAAGTGACTTATTCATGGTCTCGAGGCAATAGTGGCCAGTCCCCCTTTTATTGCAATGACTGCAGGCTGTCAAAAGGTGAAAAGGCTGAGATAGTGCATGTGTAGTGAAGTGTCCTTTGTGTCTTTCTTCTGCTCTCAAGGGGGGATATAGCGTCCAAAAATGCCACCAAAAAAGCGGAAAGAAAACGAAGAACCTTCTGAACCAGACGCAAAGAAATCAAAATCTGAAAATGGGAGCGAGGAGAATGATAAAACTCGCACTTCCAATGAACCGGGCACAGAGAATGTGTCTGCGGAAACCATACACGCAAAGAAAATAGAAAGAAAAACAAAGGTAGGAAATATAGAGTCGCTGTAAAAATTATTAACTTCATGATCTCTCCCTTTTTTTTAAATGATTACGCGTATTTTATACCGATTGCTAAAACATTTAATCTTTGCGATGGTGCAGCTGCTAAGTTTTGAATATAAAATCACTGTCACTCGCCAATCCTGGTCGGAGACGTGACTGCTCTCGTTTCGTATCAATTGGATTCATAATCTCGGATCTGGCAATGGAATTGCATTTTATAGGCTAATTGTAGTATCACTTTGTCGAGATGCTTTCGACAGTTTGTCGTTTTTCTTGCTTGGATATTATTTTGTTTCTTAAACCGAGTTAAATTCCAGTTGGTTTGGCGCGATGAATTTCTTTTTTCATTTCTGACTTGAAAAACTGGCGGGTCAATAAATATGTTTTTTTCTCAGTGAAAGGGGAACAACTTTAAAAACTGAACAAAAATAAGCGATTATGAATAGCTGGTTTTCAATTTATTAAATTCCTTTTGATTTTTATTTGACACACGTTTAATGGGAGCGTCTAAAATCAGAAATGATCAATAATTATGCGAGCAACAAGCCAACATTTGATCTCACCTCGCCGGAAATCAAGAAATCTTTTTTCGGTACGATTTTCGTATTGTTCAGGGAAAACCCATTTAATAGAGAGAAGAGTTTTTGATAGCTGTTTTTTAATTGAAGAGAATCTGACGGGTCCACAAGTTGTACGTACAATGAACTTGAAAACACGATTTTCAGCAATAAAGATGTGATTGGACTTGTTTACATGTTTGCTTTTCGGCTTCCCCTGGGTAATTTTTTATTTTGCGAATAGAAAAGTCTTCAGTGGTTCAAAAAGCCCTGGAGTTTTTTGGAAAAGAAACTTTATTAAGTGTAAAAATAATCACGTTTTGTGGATTCCGCGGGAAATTTTTAATTTTGGAACAGATGTGATTTGGTATTACAGCTAAATAATGTCTTTTAATGGGTGGTCACATCGAAAAATATTCAACATACACTATTTTAATTTATTTATTCCTCATTGTTCTTAAAGTGTTACTAATTCAACTTGCCTTTGTCAAAATTTCAGGAAACTACACGTTCCCCGCGCTCAGAATCATAGGAAATAATTTATACTTGTTAACTTAAATTCTTTGTTTCGTATAGATTGTTCAATTTTGTTCTGTTGTCATTGCTAGTATTGTCTAACGCTGAAGTAGAATATTCATGAAAAGAACATCTTAAAATATCAGGTGTAAGTGTTTCTTTAAACTTGCCTTCAATTATTTATGTTAAACTTACTCTTTTATATTTTTTATTTTCTATTTTTTTCACTTAAAATAACCAAAATCTAACATTGTGTTAACTGTCTACAAAGCTTTGTTATAAATTCAATTGTCTTGATTGAAAGAAGCCTCTTTGTCTTTTGATAATTATTAACATTTCAATAAAAAAAATTAAAAGCCCTTCATTTCTTTTGAATTTTTTGAAAAATGTCTGTCATCATGTATATAGTTTATCTACCTTTTTTTCTATATTTAAAAGATCTATCAAGAACCAAATTCTTTCAGAGTCCATAAAAGTTATAAAATAATACTTTTTTTTCTGATACACACATGTCAGTAGTGAAAAAGTCCGAATTCAAAGTCAGTCCTCTTTAGCCTCTTATCCAAGTTATGAAGGAAAGGGATATGTTATCTCTCTTACCACTTACAAATGCAATGCCTGTTGAACAATATCAAAAAATAATTGAAGTGTGTGAAACATTTTGATTGTTACCATTAGCACTTCATCGGTTGCTATGAGAAAGGATTAATGCATGAAAGGCTCACTTCTTACTGGGTTTGCAAGTTCTTTAAATAAGTCCTTCATTTTAATTTTTTGTTTAGAAGGGCCTCAGCATCTTTGATTTTAGACTCAGAGCTGAGAAATATCCCAAAAAGTCATGGAAAAAACTAGGACAGAATAATAAAAGAGAGAGAAATATTTTACTGAAAAATGCACACAGCACAGTGGTCGCAGAATGTGGTTTTGACTGCATTTTATCCCTTGTGTTTTGATCAAACTGAATCCATTGCTACCTTCTTTTAATTTTCTTTGCCTCATCATTGTAAAAAGGAACTGAATGTGTGACTCTCTACCTTTTACATTCCTACAATACACCTTGCAATTATATTTTACAAGAATATTGAACAGATAATTATATAGAAACAGGACTGAACTCTTACTACTACATTCAGCTTTTGATGTACAGACCAGCTTTTGATGTACAGACAAGAAAATAAAATGGCAGTTACCAGTCTCCCATCATTTAGTCAAGGTGAAACTAGAATTTTTGTCATCACCGTTAAAAGAAGGATAAGAACATCCTTTATATACGAAAACACCCACAGCTGATAAGTTTACACACCTTTAATTAATAACTAGCTTTAGTTGTTTTAGTAGGTTGTGTGTAATCGGAAACAGTCCTTCAATCTGAGATTTTTGTGCTCTCTCACAAGGCTATAAAACATAGCAATAAATGTTAGACTACTTACAACAATGATGAAAACATTTTAAGCTAACTTATTACAAATTTGATTCTGAAAGCTTTGGTTATAAAAATCAACGTTAAAATTAGGGAATGGACATTTCAGTATCTGCTTGATACCACTGTCAAGGTAAAACTGAATATAAAATTAACTAGTAAATATACAGGGTTAAATACACATTGTTTTTAAAATGCACTAGAGACAAATTATGCTAATTAAAAATGAAAAATGAATTAAAAAAGGTAAAATCATGAATTGAAGTAAATAGAATATTTTGAAACAAATTAGAGCTTATTGGATCTCTTTGTTTAGATTTGTTTTTAAATTATGAATAAAAAGCATCTTGAACATGAGGCAATCCCAGTTATTTTTGCAATATGCATAAAATTATTTAACTAAGTCTGTATAATTTATTTACTTGTTAATTTTATATTCAGTTTTATCTTGATAATGGTGTCAAGCAGACATCTAAATGTTGATTCCCTAATTTTAGCAATAATTTTCAGTTATGACCATTTTAAGCTAGCCAGAGTTTTTCATAATGGGCAATCATTTGTAACTATACCTGTTTTAGACATCTTTAATTTCAATGTAAAACAAACTTATTATTTTTCTTATTTAGAACTATATTGCATAGTTTTGAATAAGTTCTAAAAAATTCTCTGGTAGAAGTTTTTTTTTTGCTTAATTTAGCTGAGCTTACCTCAACCATGTGGGACAATGTTGATATGTGGAGGAACAAACTGGGATTTAATAGGACGAAAAGAGACACCCAAATCAGCTGGTAAGCACCAAATGTAGATAATATTCACTTAAATATCACACTCATTTACCTGGGTGGGCACAGTTGGTAAGATTGACCACAAGGTCCCTATGCAGTTCAATCCTTACAGTAGGACAATCCTGTAGCTCTGCTGAGATTTGAATATTAATTTTTGTGTGACCTTCGTTTCTGTCTGGCTAACTTGGCTTTCCATCCTTCCGGGGTAAGGAAATGAGTGCCAGTGTCTGCTGGGTGCTAATTTGCGATGAGTTAATTTTTGTTCCATCCAATGGGAGTCAAAGATTCTCAAAGATAAGCGCTATAACAGTAGCTCCATGGGCCACTTGGCTCTTAAAGGATTTAGCTTTAGTGAAATTAATCTGATATTTTGTAGGATAATTTAAGTTGTTCTATAAAATGTAAAATAACCTTTAGAAAACAAATAATCTTTTCATTGAGTATGAAGTCCCTAATTGTTTAAATGTTCTTTTAATTAATAATAATCTTTTTTGCCATCTATTTCTCAGGCAGTGTGATGAATTTTTGAATTCTATTCAAAAAGACAATTTGTACTGCACATGAATATAGTGCTTATGTTTCAATGTACAGTTCATTCATTACATCTTTTTCATCTACAGTATTTTGTGTTTTAATTGATGCATTTTATGGCTACGAAGCAGTGACTTTTTTATTGCTTAAAATTTTTGAATTACATTTTTTTAATTGTATATGCTTTTTGTACCTAAACAAAAAAGTCTTCTGTAGTCCCTACTTCAATCTTACATTCATAACAAAATGGCTATTCAACTTTACTTAATAATAAAATAATATTTTTTTAAGTATTATTTTTAAGAATTCGTTATGAAATTCACATTGCTCAGTTTGTTTATGCTTATGAATAAAATAATAATATATTTTCTGCTCCTTTTGATCTGTTTTATCATACATATTGTTACAGGAAAAAGCACCAATAGTGTAATTTACTGTATGTTCAAAATTGTGGTTAAATTTCTCATAAAACTATACTAGTATAGTATAGTACTGCATGCTTTATTTATCTCATTATGACCAAACACCCAATTGGTAACAGTTCCAATATATTAATATGAATATTATAGGTTGTTAGACTATTAACACTTGGTACAGTATTTGCTGCAGGAAATGCTGGAGGGCCTAATCTTTGGGAGCCACATCTCATCTCACCTCTAGACTGCATAAGAGTGAGACTTGTAGCATCAGGACCAACTGCCTGTCACAGTGTTATCATTACAGAAAAAGGAACTACCATGGTTTTTGGTAATTAAAATTATAACTTTTAAATACTGATGGCTTTAAAATGCAATGTGCCTGGCTATAGTTGCAATGATTCAACAAAAGAGGAAACAAGAGAAAAAAAAAAAAGGCACATCTAAGCAAGTTGTGAAATAATGGTGTGTCAAGTGCCAAAGAGCAGGTCTAATTTGGTAATTAGCTGGCCAAGAAATATTTGAATTGCCACATAAAAGGGAAAATGGGCCCCATTTGTAGCTTGACATTTTCATGAGATACTTTTTCTTTTCACTGCCATTTTACTGTGTAACACTTTCTTATGTTTAGGAAATTTGACACAGTCAAATAAAATAAGGCAAAATACTTGCATTTCCAATTTACTTTCTTCAAATTATGAATATGAATAGATGATTTGACAGTATGAAACCCAAGCATGGAATGTATTGTCAGAAGTGTTTTCACAAAACGCATAGGCACAACCTGGAAGAACCACCTAGTGAGTGTTTACTGCGTGGTTTCTCATATGATTTGTTTTTCAAAATGGTCTGTAATAAAAATGCAACAAGAGGCACAGTAATTAAGTTGAGCTTCGACTGGCTTGAGATAGTCAAAGAAAGAAAAAACGGCTATGTGTCATCAGGAAAATGCAGTGCTTAGTGCGAAACAAGGGTTTTCCATATCAAGCATGCACAACTTTGTGGCAGACTGAGTTTGGCGTTATCAAACAGACAATGTAAAAAAGGACAGAAAAATCCATCAGGATGGCAATTGAATCTTATAAGCTGGCAGAGACTAGAAAAGGAGGAATGATTGCAAAAAAAGCATGTGGAATCATTGGTGTCTGTGGTTAAAAAATTTTAAACTTTTCTATTAAAAAATTGACGGATAATGAGTGCGCTGCCTTCTGTGCTGGAGGTCCCCAGTTCGATTCTCAGTGACTCCAACGTCTGTTCCGACTTTTCTCTGATCAGTGTAGCTGTAGCTTTAAATGCCCGTAAAATGGAGCACTGACAGAGGGAGGGGGTAAAGGACGCACCGTCGGCTTCCACTGATAACAGTTCTACGAACTGACGGAACTACCGACGTTAAATAAAGAAACCTTTACCTTTACCTTTAACTGTATTAAACGGTCAGTGAAATGTCACTACGGCAAAAATAACACAATATATAATTAAGTTTTATATTATTTTTATTTTGCAAATACAGAAGCTAAATGCAAGTACCTAGCCATAAAATAAATTAACTATTAATATATTTGCTAGTTAACAATAATTATTTTTACTATTGTTATTATTATTATTAAATTGTAATTAAATTTTATCGTACTCGAAATTTTGTAATCACTGAAAGTGTCAACAGTATTTTCAGTTGGTGTGGGGATCTTGTACAAGTATTGTACTAAGCAGTCAACCTCCATTAAGCGACCACTTGCGAAATCTCCGAAGTTGACCGCTTAATACAGTTTCCCTGGATTTCATGTTTTTATTTTTACAAAATGTTAATGCGTTGTTTGTTGCCTTTTTACCATTTGCAAGTTAACATTTTATTTGTTTTAACCATTTCATTTTGTTCACGCTAAATGAAAAGTTTTTTTTTTCTTAAGCAGCAATCGAACCACGCCATGCTCGGAGTGCATGCGTCGGCATGGGCCATCATTCACTATGGAAAAGTGGCGCGGAAACAAAACCTCACTGGGGTTTGTTTGGATTCACTGAGTAGGTAAGGAGTTTTTAATCTTGTCAAATCGATAATCAAATTTAGCAGGTGCTTTGAGTGAGGCACTTCATGAAAATCAGACAGAGCTTCGCTCAATATGAATGGTTTTAAAACGCTTTTGTGAATGGTAGTGTGATATCGGTGATGTTACTCGTGCTTTTGAAAATGTCAGTAATATCGGTTACATTGTTGCTCTTGATTATGGTGTTTGAATTTTTTCTGCGTTATTATAAATGAATTCCATTTGCAATTTGGGTGAGAATTACATTCATATTCATTAAGATTAACGTACTGAGGCCTGTGATTGACAGGATACACACCATTCCAAGTGTCCCGATCGTAGATTGTTTCCAGAAAATTCGACAACAGGTGAAATGCTATCTGCAGATGGCTGGGACCATGGGCAAGACCGAGCTTCAAGAGGTAAGTGGTAAAGGTTAGGCACTAAGCAAATATCGAGGGGTAGTGGAATAACTCGCTGGTTTACTATATAGATCTAAAACACAATGATATTTTACAATAGAATGTAGCTTTTCAGTTGAAGAAATTTTATATAATTGTGTGCTAGCTAAAAAATTTTTAGTAAAATAGTTATTGTTATTGTAGCAGTGTAAAACTTCCGAATGTAATGTTTTAACTAAAGACTAACGCTAAAAACATCTGCGGCTAACACGAACAACGGTGGTATATAATGATAATTACA
>JANCMA020216269.1:0-13096 GCA_024336925.2 Zoanthus solanderi | reverse complement strand
TTCGACTTTCACGCCAAGATCTGAGCCGTCGAGCGATTAAACATTAGCCTCTGGCTAGGAAGAATGGGCAACCACTTTCTTCGCAATTGACGTTAAATAAAGTTTTTTTTATTTATTTATTTATTTATAAGGACTGAACAGTTGTCCACGACTGCTAACGTTTAGACACACTTTTATTTATAGTAGATTTAAGGGTTAATGCCCTCTACCAACGTGACCTTAGTACCATACATATTAATGGCTTCGCATTAGCTACTACCTTGCTTGTCCTATCTATACTTGATTTTTATTATTTCAGCCACGTACATCACACAAGCATTGCACTTTATCTTTTACTGTATAACCAGTATGTGGTCACGTCACGTGCTCTTCTATAACAAGTCACGTACAGTTTTGTAGCAATGCTAATGAAACCTTTTTCTTCTTGCTCCAAGCCTTCTTCTACCGCGAATAGAATTGGCCCTTTTTGTGCCACTAAATTCAACGTCACTTCTCACTTCACTGCACTCCATTTATGAATATGTAAATAATTTAGTGAGATAAAAAAACACAATACAGCTTTTGCGACGTCATATTGGAATTGTTGATTTTGTTAATGAGTTTTGTCAAAAGTTGATTGCTAAGTGTGCATGCGCTAAGAAACGTGCGGTTTGCCTTTAAATATATAAAAGCGAGTCTATCTTAAAAATCATTTGCCAATTGATAACACGTCGGATATCTACTATTTCTTTTCGGTTGTATTATAGTACTTAGGAATTATACCTCAAAATATCTTCCTCGAGGTCATTCATTTCTCTCTCTGGTATGTAAGGAGGATTGCTTATGATAGCGTCATATTTCATGGGATGAGCGATATCTTGAATATTTACTGTAATATGGAAAGAAACACATTAATTCTAAATTTGCACTTAATACAAGTTACACGCTCACTAAACACAATGGAACACTATGTAGGACCTGGGAGGGGTAGGGTAGGGCGAAAGGGGAAAGGCATTGAGGCAACAGCCTAAAACTACCTTATGGAAACTTTTTAGGCATTTATAAAGTTAAAAATTATTTTGTTTTATTTTTTCTTCTTTAATTTATCATCTCATTTTTTCCCTTTTCTAATGCATTTAAAAATGGAAAATTTTAAAATATGAAAATAAAAGTAAATCAAAATCAATACAAAACCAAACCAAACCAAGCCAAATTTTTCAACAAAAAATTTTTTTTTTTTTTAATTTAAAAAAATGTAAATTAGATTAAATCAATTTAATATGACAACAAAATTCAATTCGAGGTCAATTGGAATCTCTCTAATCGTGTGTCTGAGCTGAAATCAGCCGGTAAGATCTCTGAACGCTATTTTAGCAGGCGGTCCTGGTTTCCATCCCTTGCTTAGCGATGGGTTAAAAATTTGCGTGGTATTGCTTCCACTACATCACGCGAAGACAGGACCATTGTTCTTGTCTCCTATCTATCAACCTTTTAGATACCAGAATTTTAAAAACCCATAGAGTTTCATAAAAGCAGTATATTATTTACTGCTGCAGACTATTTGGTCAACCTAAATTTTGGAATGGTGAAACCCACTTTCCAAAATTTCTGGAAACGTCCCTTGTAGTCTGGGAGCAAATGTAATCCCGTGGGAATTTCGTGCTGAAAGCAAGCCACCAATCTAAATGTGTTTATTAGGGTCTAGTAAACATAAAAAGTTTTGGTGGCAACTCTGCAACTTGCTGGGACGGGTTTCAAGGAGGGTTGAAAATCGGACGTAAATGAGCCATCATCATCATCACCATCATCATCATCATCACCATCATCATCATCATCACCATCATCATCATCATCACCATCATCATCACCATCATCATTAACACTATCATCATCGCCTTTATCATCATCACCATCATCATCACCATCATTAACACCATCATTAACACCATCATCATCATCACCATCATCATCTTGCGCCGTCATCCTCATCACCAACATCATCATCACCATCAGCATTAACATCATAATCATCAGCACTTTTAGAACAAACCTCAAATCAATATATATGGTAAAGCTAAATAAACTAGTTTCCTTTTGTAAAGACCAAAAATGTAACCAACGCCTTGCTGCAATAATCGTAAAAGTTATATACCCAGTGGAAACTTGTTTAAAAGTTAAAAAATATGAGCGATATTTTGATTGCTTGAAATGTATTTTACAAAAAAAATCTTTGATAAAAGATTTTGAGAATAGCTAAACAACGCATGTAAATTCGATGCAAGCTAATTAGCTAATCGGCTAGTTACAAACATGATTGGCTTAACTCATGCTTGCTCTAACACAAATCCGGACAATAATCAGAGAAGAATTTGAAGCTGTGTCAATCGCACACAAGTTCAGCACTTTGACCACTAAGCCATGTAAATGTACCATTTTTGATGTTTTGCTTGCCGAATTTTTGTCGTTTTAGTTTGAGCTGGGACCTTCTTACGTTATTCGGTGCATCATAAATACTGTAAATAAACTCGTTTTAATTTATTTACTTTGTATTCATTACAATTTAAATAACCTGAAGTTGAATAATTATTTTTTCCAATCACGCTGGCTTTTTACAAAGTGGTAAATGAATCAATTTTGGAATATGATTTTAAGTATAATGTCTAGAGCCGTTCAACCTGAGCCTGTTTGCTAGCTATGCCAAGCTGATGAGGCCTAAAAAGGTTAAAACAGCTGTCCATGGCTACTAACAATCACTATTACTTCTTATCTTCTGTGGGAACCTGAGTATGTTTGTTAGCTATGCCATGCTGATGAGGCCTAAAAAGGCCGAAACAGCTGTCCTTGGCTGCTAGCAATAAGACTCACTATTTTTTATGGTAGTTTCAAGGGCTAAAGCCCGCTACCAACGTGGCCATAGTGCCCAATATAGTGGCTTCAAGTTAGCTACTAGCACCTTTGCGCTATCTATACTTGTATTCATTGTATATCTGATTTAACGATTATCGGAATAAATTCGAAAACATCAATCGTTGGCTAAACGGCAGTGCTTTTACCACAGATAACGAAGAAAATTGCCCGTGTTTATGTCTTCCAGATTTAAAATTCAGTTAACGGAAAAACCTAAAAGATAAGTAGTTTTTTAAGTTCGCGACTGTTCAAAATCCTATAATTAAAAGTTAGGTCAGCGTGTGAGAAGAAACCCTCAATTTTGGAAAAAGATAATTAATGCATTAGTTTCAATTTGATTTTAGTGCCTTACCTGACGAAAAAAAAATGTCTTTTTTTAGATTTCTCTCGTGGATCGCTCAACTTGATGGTGATATAGACAAGTTTAACGTGTTCTGATCTAGACGGTGTTAGTGTGAACAAAAGAATAAGCGGGTACCCTTCTGAATCTATTGTTCTATCAATCGTACGACCGGTTAATTGCGGGTGTTACAAAAAACAAAAACCGCCCCGTAGCTAATAATTTGTAAGCTGCAGCATTTTCACATAGAAAAACAGCTTTCTTTTTGGAAATTCCCTGGGACCCTGGTGGGGGAGTTATTCCCTACCATGAGCTATACGGCCGTGTTGTGTCTAACAGGGTAACTAGTTTTGCTTACAGTCTAAAGATAACAGATCTGGCCGTCTTCAACTGATACTTCAACTTTAGGATCTTGTAATAGACTTGCCCGCATATTGGCAACTTCTAATCTAGGCGGCCCAGGTGAAAGAAAGAAGAAAAACTGAAATGAAAAGACGAGAAAGGGGAAAAAACTTCTAGGAAGTTAACGATGAAAGGAAAGCATATAACTTATACCATCTGAAGCTCATTAAACTGTTAACCAACTTTTTACTGGGACTTTTAAGGACAGCCTGAGTTATAGAACGGGCTGTTGTTGTCTTTAGTTAGAAATCGCCGCCGCTAAAGCGTATGTGTAAGCGCATGCGTATAATGCACCATATGAGAGCTTATGGTTTGAGTATTAGTTGTAGATTTATTGAAGGATTGTCTGTGAATCTACCATGAACACAATGAAATCAGAACACACACAAAAGAACCTAGCATTCACGGAAGACCATGCAACACGAACGTTTGATTCATGCATATAATTACTTGGGCTTCCCACGAAGGAAATCGTGAATTTTAAATTCAGAGTCTTTTAAGTTGTGTTGTTCTTTGCCAACAAAAAGCATTCATGCAATCATTGATTGTCACGTGGCTTAATTTTTCCCATGGACAACAGTTTATCAGCATGGCATGGCTAACAAACAGGCTCAGGTTCCCACAGAAGATAAGAAGTAATAGTGAATGTTAGCGGCCATGGATAGCTGTTTCATCCTTTTTAGGCCTCATTAGCATGGCATAGCTGATAAACAGGCTCAGGTTCCCACAGAAGATAAGAAGTAATAGTGAATGTTGGCCCTCATGGACAGGAGTTTCAGCTTTTTTAGGCCTTATCGGCATAGCATACCTTGTACCTACCTTGAAATACGTTATTATAAATTACTCTCCGCACCTCTCCCCTGCTAATCCTAACCCCACCCCACTTAGTTTAGATTTTTTATAATACTGAGCAATGAACGATCTTTAATATCATTGAGATTGCGTGACTTTCCTACCTTTGCGATGGCGGAAGAAAATAAGAAAGTAGAGTTTCGGCTTTATTACTGGCCAGGGTTTCCTGGTCGGGGAGAATTTATGCGTCTGTTGTTTGCCGAAACACAAACGCAATATGAAGACGTATTTGCAGATAAGACCTTCGAGGAAGCTAAGAAAATGGGCTATGGTAAAGGAAAGAGACATTTCGCTTTTCCGGTTCTGGAACACGGCGACTTGTACCTTAGCCAAACACCGGTTATCTGTCGCTACTTGGGCAGGAAGCTAGATGACGGAAGGCTTTTCCCCAAGAACGAGAAAGATCAACTACAAGCTGAGATGATTATGGCTGGAATCGTCGACATGGTTGAAGAAGGACTACGGGCATGGCACGCCATTGACACAAATGCGGGTTATCATCAACAGAAAGAAGAAACACAGCCTTTCATTGAATACTACAAGTCGAGACGTCTTCCAAAATGGCTAGACTTCTTTGAGACTCTGTTGACAGAGAACTACATGAAAACAGGAAAATTTGTGTTTATCGGAAATGATTTGAGCTGGGTTGATTTGTGTGTCTTCCATGTTATTGATGGTAATCTCTTTGAATGCCCAGAAGTGTTTGACAAAGAACCGACGGAATATTTGAAGAAATTCCACTCTGCTATCGGGCAAAGACCCAATATTAAGGCCTGGATGAGCTCTGAAAAGCGCCAAAAATACACCCACACTGGCCCTATTGTGTGAGTTAAAACAACATTAGAATTAGATGGCTGCTTTTGATTGCCGGGTTATGTCAAAAAATTTTAATCAGTTCTTGAGCAAGTGTGTATTTAGACTAGCTAAATTCTTATCTTCAGCCGTTCAGAAAGGACTTTGGGATGTTGAAACGAAAAAAAGCTAGTTTCATTAATAAAATCTGGCGACAGTTTCATTGATGCATGAAACCGTTGTTTTATTTTCTTGAAGAGTATTATAAAGATTCGTTAGAAAGTGTCATCAATTGTGCAAAAAATTGCCCATCATAGTCCAGATTTGAGTCAAAGAGGTTTAACGTGAAACGTCGAAACTAATCCTAGGCTGCATGATTTACAATCACCTTTTATTAAATTTTGTCATCAATGTTTAGTGAAGACGTTGTGTGCAAATATAGTTGAGATTAAAATGCATATCAACAAACCACTGTCCACATTTTTCAAATAACGTGAAAGAGATTATCCAAAGGTTACATTTTGTGCCAAAAGTTGTCCAGGTTTGATGCGACGAAGTTGAAGTCTGAGTCGTGACAAGGCTGTACCAATTACGACGAACATTTTGTAAAAATTGTTTTCAATGTCGACTGAAGAAAGTCGATCAGTATTTTATTTAGTTGCAGCAGCTACAGTCAATATAAAAACGCATTTATCCATTTTATCTTTTCTCTTGCCAAGGTTGCATTTTAAAAGATGTCATGGCCTCATGATCGGTTTCTATTTAACTTTGACACTTTGTTACACTTACAGTGTTATTTTTGTATCAGGTTGTTTTATTTTTTTCCCAGGTTAAATCAGTAAATGTTATTTTTTCTGTCATGAGTGTGTTGTTAGAACATACAAAGAAATTCGGAGAAGTCCCAGTAACAGGTATTCCTTAGTTTAAAGTCTTAACTTCTAAACAAATTTAAGAACTCAAGATTTCTTAGCAACAAGATAACGCATCGTTGTATGAGATTGTCGAAACACAAGCTTACCAAAAATTCTTGGTTGGGCAAACAAGGAGATATACATTGTTTTCAATCGAACAATATCCCAGGTTCAGAGTTCGGTTCTTTTGGTTTGTTTCAAAGTTCCTGAATTATAAAGTCAACAAACGTAAAATCTTATGGCTTTCTATAACAAAGTATACCTTGGTGTATCATTCATGACAACCGTCACGAAATTTGCATGAAGACACCCTCGCCAAGTAACACTTGCATCATTTTTATTGCATGCTATTAAATATTTGCAGCTTTAAATTATCTTGGCTTTGTGGACAGCAAATATCATCATGTTCAGATAAGCTCATATATATATCATAATGAGTATATCACTCATAATCGTCATGAAATTTGCGCCACCCACACTTCTGTCTTGTTAAAAAATTGGTTCCGATTAATTTTGGAGCGCTTAAACTTCGTGTGTATCTTGCAACACATTTTCAACAAAAAGGCAGTGACACGTCCTTGAGTAGCTGTCAAAAAAACTTACACGAAAAATATTCAATGTCGTGGTTAAATAACATGTTTTGTAAACAGTTATGCTAAGTGTATTGTTATGAAAGATGTCACGTTTATTTTTTGTGGGCTAATTTCACAAAACCTCAATAATACCAGATGAAGTATTTGTTCAAGTTCAGCTGCTTTAAAAAAATTGCTTCTCGAATATCATTTGATTAGTATTTTAAGCCATCTGATCCACAGCCGGCTAGTTTTCTAGTAATGATTTTAGATTTGGAACGATAGTTTAATGTTAAGCGTTTTTGATATTCCTTTAATTTACGAAGAGATAAAGAAAAATCTTAGACATGTTACTGATATATAGGAGGCATTGAAAGCTTCTTGTTGCGCTTTTCCAAGAAATGAGTGAATAATATTTGACATTAAGCCGTAATTCTATTGTTGATATATAATAGTGAGTCTGAGTGTTAGAAATATCGAGTACCTGTTAGTGGGCCTTGTCAACATTACCCTTTAAATCTAGCAAAAATAATAGTGAGTCTGAATGTTAGCAGCCATGGACAACTGTTTAGACCTTATTAGGCCTTGTTAACATTACCCCTTAAATCTACCATAAATAATAGTGAGCCTGAATGTTAGCAGCTATGGACAGCTGTTTAGACCTTATTAGGCCTTGTTAACATTACCCCTTAAATCTACCATAAATAATAGTGAGCCTGAATGTTAGTAGCCATGGACAGCTGTTTAGACCTTATTAGGTCTTGTTAATATTACCCCTTAAATCTACCATACATAACTAAACAGCGTTCGATAAAATCGAATGGATTTTGGAGCAAATGTTGAAACCCTTTGCTCGGGGCTTTAGCAGGCATGTATATGGACAGCGGTTTTGACCATTTTATGCTTCATCAGCATAGCATAGCTAACAAAAAGGTTCAGATTTCCACACGAGATAATAATAATCGGTTAAAGCATGTTTCTGATGGGATTTAGTGAGATAAGTTACATTCGTTTTAGTACCAAGTACTTGAAGACGTCTTTCTTTTAGTGGATGCTAGAACTTAGTACCACCATCCGTGAGCTAGTTGTTCACGGTTGCAAAATTCTCGGCTCACTATTATTTTGGATAGATTTGCGTCATGATTCCGTTTTTAAGCTTGGCTTTTGTGGCCATTTTAATTTAGGCACAAAAACATTTAGTTCTAGCATGCAGCAAGTGCTTTATAAGGCTTTTGATCTTTCTTCCTGCCAAATTCCACAAGCCTTGTTATAATAAATCATTTCGTAGTACGCGAAGCCGCACATTTGTCAATAATGGCGCCAGCTGAAATTCACCTATTGGCTGTTCAACTCTACACAACGATATTTTAATTACAATACAACTCATAGAATAGAGTTTGACAACTTTTCGCGGCCGCCTTTGCAACGATATAATAGTGAACGGAGGGCGATGAAAGTTTTAAATGTGACAACGATTTTTTGTTTTCTTTTCGTTCAAGTGCTTCTCCAAACGCGATGCGAAATTGCGCCTTTCAGTAATGTGTCAGAATATGAAAACTACATACGAAACACGAAAACAGGAGTAACAAGACTGAGCTTTTACTTGCACCAAAATATGTTTCTCAACGTGGTTGCTCTTGATGCTTTACTGGTAGAAAGTATGTTGGTCTGCGCGATGAATTGTGGCCGAGAGAAAGTGTGTTTCTCGTTTAACTTGGCAAAAAATGCCGACGAGGGCGGTCAGTTTCGTTGCGATTTACTTCAAACAGATATGTACAACTCATCGGCAAATCTTCAATGGAATAAGCATTTCAACCATTTTAGTATCTTGGTAAGTTATGAGTTACTGAAGATTCTTTCTCGTGTTTTGTTTTTTTTTTCAATGTTCTTTTCCTGAATAATTTTTTCAGTTTTACAGAATTTTGTGTATGTTTGTTTATGCGTCACACCGTAAGTGGACAAAATCTGTCAGTTTCGCAACTTTTTGGATTGATGGAAACTTAATCTTCGTAATTCGTGTTAAATACATTTTTAAAAAGATATTGAGTTGGAGTAAGAAGATGGCTTTGTCAAAGCAAGTTTCAATGTTGTACACTTAACTAGCGTGGGATAAACGATTTCCAATCATTAATCCTTCAGTGACATCAGAAAGTAATCCAAGCGGCGGAAGCAAAGCCTGAAAAAATTATTTTGCCATTGTAATTTTTTATATTACCACGACAATCACTACCCGATGCCATTTTTTTTGTACCTAAAACTCCATCTTTGTTATCTGTTCATTCAGGCGATGAATGAATTGCTGTTCAGTTAAAAATTTGAGTAGGGCTAATTCTTTTAGCAACTGGGTGAATTACATCACAGATGCCGCCACTTTGTGTTTTACATTCAAATTTCTGTCGTCTTTGTTATTAAATGTTTTAATTGAGATTCACACCTTTAACCAAGTGGTTACTGTAATATCGTGCTGTCTCATTGCCATTGTTGTTGGGTATAGTTCTTAAAAGTTAAAAGTGTTATTGGCCTTTCCTTAGAAAAGTATTCTTTATAAAACACACACCATCCGAATTTTTAAATTCGTATTCATACAAATCATTTGTAATCGAAGCTTTTCTTTATTCCTGTATATGTTGTTCTTTAATTTTATTTTTGGTTCAATTTTTTTTTTCAAATTAGTTTATAATTTTCAAACTAGTTTGTTTTTTTCAAACCAGTTTATTTTTCTCATATCCGTCTAAGACCAATAACTAGTGATACCTAGAAAAATTTTCGTGCTTGCAACGTTTGCTTTCGTGGTCAAGTAGAGATAAAGTAGGACTATAGATCCAAACAAATCCAAAAGTCAGTAGTTCAATTCTTGGTGTGTACCAAACCAAATTTAAAAAATGTAAGAACAGGGGGGCATAGAGTTGTAGGTAGGGGAGAGTCATTAAGGGAGGAAAGTAGAAATTGGTGGATGTGGTGGTAGTGGGTGGAGAACGACGAAGGAATTTCCAATTTTTCTATTAAACCCCCATAAAATAATAGCCTTTTTTCAGACAGGTGATAAAAAAACCTGATATACAAAAATTAAACCGTTAAACAAAAATTAAACCGTTTAAAAAAAATAAACTGGTTTGAAAAAGATAAACTAGTTTAAAAAAATCTGAACCGAAGAAAAAAAAATAAACCACAATATATACACGGTGCAAATACTTTAAACACTATTTGTACACTTCACCACACGTTGAAGCAATTGGTAAGATTTCAACAACAAGATCCCAGTCCCCGGTTATGTAAAGATTTAAACATTTGTGTGACCTTCTTTTCCTCCAAAGCTGGCTCAGCTTTACGTCCTTCCAAGGCCGGTTAATAGAGTACCAGCATCTCCTGGGAACTAACCTGTGATGGATTAGTGCCCCATCTAGGGGGAGCTAATCTTTGATGGATTAGTGCCCCGTCCAGGAGGAGCTAATCTTTGATGGATTAGTGCCCTGTCCAGGAGGAGCTAACCTGTGATGGATTAGTGTCCCGTCCAAGAGGAGCTAACCTCTAATAGATTAGTGCCCCATCCAGGAAGAGCTAACCTTTGATGGATTAGTGTCCCGTCCAGGGGGAGCTAACCTCTGATGGATTAGTGTCCCATCTAGGGGGAGCTAACCTCTGTTGGATTATTGTCCCGTCCAGGGAAAGCTAACTTCTGTTGGATAATTGTCCCGCCCAGAATAAAGCAAGCTCTATTGAGCATAGTGGCCCAAGAAGCTCGCGGTTATCTCCGGTTCCATGCAGTAAGGTTAAACGGATGAGATTCTTTGACTCGGCTGTGGACTGGCACATGCTGGTAGCCAGTAATTTGCGTAAGGATGAAAAGCTGAGTCATCTTTAGCAGATAGAATGTTATACAAACACTCAAACCTCGGCCAAGTCAAGGATCAAACTTGCCTCACTGCGTCTCACTACCGTCATTCCCTTCAACAAGTACTTTCGTTAGTTACAGATATTTTAATAAAAAAGAGAGAGAATTAAATCAGGGATAGGTGCTGGTTACCTGGAATAACCTTAGGGCTAACCGTTCCAGGTAACCAGGTAACCCTTGTTAACTCTTAAACTACCGCTTGTTTCTGTTGGTGATTGTCGTTGGGGGTCTCCTTTTAATGTTTTCTTTTTTGACTTAGAACCCTTGTATACAGAATCCTTGCTTGAATAGTGGAACATGCAGACCTGTGTATGAAGCAAATGACTTCAAATGCATTTGTCCAGGTCAATTTATTGGAAAAAGATGTCAAAGAGGTACGTTTGATGCAGTATAAATCAGTGAGATTGGTAAAGAAAACGTTTTAAATTTTAAACTTACATCTATGTTGATTTATTCAAAGTACCTTCGTTCGCGTTATTATTGGTTTTTATAAAATAATTTGGATAGTACATGGGTTTTGATTGGTCTACAAGTGTGTTTTCATAGCACTATGAAGCACGAAAATGACGTGAGCAATATGGTTGGCTGTCTCTAATTTGTGAGAATTTACAGTTTCATGAAAGAACTTAATGTATACATACGCGCTTCGTATATCGCCTTTCTCTTTGTAAAGACGGAAAATAATAGCCTTCATAGCCTGGTGAAAACCTCGGCAAAGTTTGTGAGAATTCTCAAGGAGGTGAAAAGCCTTGACTGCGTTTCGGGTTTTCACTGAACTGCTCTTGAATTCTCCCAAACGTTCCCCTCGGTTCTCACTAGGCTATGAAGGCACGGAAAACATCTACATTTTTTTCTTAAATGTGTTACTTTTTTCGTTTGTAACTGTTTTTTTTTATTTTGTCAGGATGTTATGAAAGATTTTTGAGATCATGGACTTGAATTTCACAATGACGAAAGAAAAACTTGAAATAAAAATTCAGGCTTCAATGAGAATCGAGCCAATGCTCTAGCTGCAATAACAGAGACCTATAGATACGAGTACTTGTACAGTACAGTACACACGCGCACTAATTCAAGCAAACTCGTTGTCGAGAAGACACGATCTCAAGCTGAACGAGTTTGCTGGAAAAGTGCACTTGCCTTAAAATCTCCTTCTCGTATTTGGATCCAAAGGTCTCTATTATGGCAGAGCTCTTAACAACTAAGCTATATGAAACCACAACTAGGAAAGCTGGTTATTTTGAGTTATTCCGTCAACGCAAGTCTAATTTGTACCAAGTTTATTGAGATTGAGTTTGTGCAAGCTGAGCCATATAAAACCACTTTGTGGCTTACAACGATTATTGTGACTGAGTTTGTACCACGGTGTAAACAATGATGTTACGAATGATCGTCGCAGTTATGATTACTAAGACTGAGTTTTTACCGCGATGTAAACAACGACGTTATGATTGATCGTCGCATTTATGATTATTGAGACTGAGTTTGTACCGCGGTGCAAAAAATGACGTTATGAATGATCGTCACGATTATGTCAGGCTTTAACGTCTTTCGTTCACCACGTACCAAACTCAATCTCAAGTTTGCAGCTGATTTAGTTTTGCAAATATTTTTAAAGAAATATAAATGTTCAGTTATAAACTACCGATAGTAATGGGGTAATATAGTTTAGAATCAATCATAAGATACTTTATCTTAGATAAAAAAAAAAACTAAATCTTTTCCGGAGCCTGTTGGACTTATTGCGGCCACTAGTCGGGAGTCGAACCTGGGACCTCACGGCTAGAGGGCCTCTACCTTATGTACTGTGCCAAACCACGCCGCCCTAAACTAATAATGCAAAACAAGTGAAGTACGCAACTGCTTATAAAGTTTAGATCTTATTGAATAAAAAAGATGTTCACAAATTTAGAAAACACGGCGAATGGCTTCTACTCCCCGAGGCTGGGTGACCGGTGTACTCAAGAATGCTACTGGAAACGTTATCCATGTAATAACTGGAAACGCAGTTATGGATGCACGGTAATTACAAAGTAAACATCATATACTATGCTTTTAGGGTAAAGAAATCGATGCATTGCTACTACTAATAATTATTATAAAACATTGTAATAATGAATTTGACTGGTCAATCTTCGAAATGCTCTATATTAAGCACTTACAACCAGATCTCAATTCTTGGGTTTCACTTTGTACCACGAGGATATAACACAATGGCAGATGAAGGTCAAGTAATGAGTTTCAAACTAGATTCTAATGAGATTCTTTTGTATAACTGACCACCATGTGCGCTGAACTGGAACCGTATGAAACCCACCAATATTCAGAGTGACTCTATCAAAGCCAAGCTATTTACATAGTTTTCATTTCATTTTTTTCTT
Organism: Zoanthus solanderi; assembly: GCA_024336925.2. Classification (NCBI taxonomy): domain Eukaryota; kingdom Metazoa; phylum Cnidaria; class Anthozoa; order Zoantharia; family Zoanthidae; genus Zoanthus; species Zoanthus solanderi. The sequence goes on along the minus strand of JANCMA020216269.1, from coordinate 68 downwards.
GTTTCTTTGTTTAGCATTGTCACTGTTTTGCATAGTTTTGTCCTGTTGCTTGCCATTGTTCTTTTGTT
>JANCMA020216164.1:0-13097 GCA_024336925.2 Zoanthus solanderi | reverse complement strand
GTTCCATCATCGTCCCCAAACAAATTTCCATCGAGATCTGTTTTCTCAGGCATTATCGTTTAAGGAATAATTGTAGAAATTTTTAGAACAAAAGAAACAGTTTCAATGACTTACAGGTTCCAGCTGTTGCTCCACATGTCAGCTGCCTCCACCACACTCCAGTTTTCATCTCCTCCTCAGTAAATTCATCTGGTATGGCCATATTGTCACCAATATCTATACACTACATATTTAAAACAAAGGTTACTGGTGCATATAAAAATGTTTAATATATTTAGACGGTTTTAAATACAATGAATGGCAAAAGTGTTGGAGAAGGTGGTGATTGAGAAGGCTGCTGATAAATAATCTGATCGATTTATAATTTCATTTGCAAGCTCCCATAATAGACAAAGAATGCTAAAAAAACTGCTTGTGTTGCCTCTTACAGACAATTCGGTATGTCTATTACGGGAATGTTTTCTAAGTTACTTATAAATAACAATTTTGAATGTATAACCACAGAACAGTCATGCATTCTTGTATTTTCAATACAAAAATGACTCATGTTCTTTTAAGCATAAGTAAGAACTTCAAGTAGTAGTAAAAAATAAACATAACATTAGGTGTGATAATGGTACTTTTTACTACAGTACATTAATCCACCTGGTATTTCCAATTCAGGATTTACAGCTTTTCACATGTTCTCCTAACATCCCACATAGTTTATCATGGCAGTAAACCCATAGCAAAGTATGTTATATTGGTTTTAAGAAATAACATTAAGAAAGGTACATGCAGGTGGAGAAGGAGAGCAAGAGTGTTGGTTTGGAGAAGACAATATTTGATTAATCACACCGCACATAGTATTTTGGTGATTTTATAACCAACAAACAAAGGATCCTAAAGCCGTGTACAGACTGTGATAAAACACAACGAACATTTCAGGAAATGTACAAAACTTGAGTTTGAGGTGGTTTCAGGATCACAAAACATATTTTTTCCCTCGGATCAATTAAATAAGTGTTAAATATTGATCAGTAATAATTAGTACTAATAACGACACTATGAGCAATCGTAATTTATTTTGCATGCAAACTAGCTGTGACTGCTGTCAGTGGTACTTATAGTTTACTAACTGGTTCTGTCTGCTGATGAGAGCAGACTTTTTAGTGGGTCCTTCAATGCCACTTGAGGAGTGAACCAGACTGAATGAATTTACCAACAGTTACTGAATACAATCATGATAACAATAACTTTATTTTATTATTCCTGAAGATTATAAGGACCAACATCTTCAATATTTCCAATGCAATAACTAAACGTTAAAAACTTTCCAGTGTTTGATAAAATAAACAAACTTTTAAATAAATGTAAATTTTGTTTAATTGATCAACTTTGAACTGAAAAGTTTGATCACCACTGTGTAGCTGTAGGCCTAGGGAAAACACAAAGCTTCAGGACGTTTGAAGTCTTTGTCAGAGCACTACATAATTATATATATGACAAAATTTTTCTCGACTGATAAAGAGCTTATGCTCTAAACATCAGCCTTTTGCTTTTCCAGTGAATATAACCAAAACTTTTAACCAAAAGTTTATTAAACTACGTGCTTCACTTACTAGTGGACGCACACAAGTTTTTTTAAAAAAACGTTTTTAATAATAGTCATGAACAATCAATTACTGCTTGTCTTGTTCAAGTGTGGGGCAAGCATGGTTGGTGCAGTTAGTAAGATCTCTGCCTTCCAAACCCAAGGTCCCTGGTTCAATCATGGCTCTGCTGATATTTGAATCTTTGTGTGAACTTTTCCTTCTGGGGTAGGTAAATGAGTACCAGCATCTGCTGAGAGCTAACCTGCAATGAATTACATTACATACACAAACAACACTTACAGGTATATCCACAATTTTTGTCGCAATTATTTCGACTTTTCGGACCAAGGCCAGAATTAGCTGGAGCCATGGTACCCTCAGCGGTAGCACCATGTTTACAACATCTAATATACCTCACTGGGACGACCAGACAATCCACCAAAATATATTATATACACAAAAATGGAATGAAATACGAAACAATGCAATTTCAAGAAAGTGCAGTGAGGCCAAAGAGAGCCAGTTGGCACTTGATGGATTTGCCACAAACTATCCGCTTTAAAGGTTCTATTCGACAAGTTCGGACTGTTCATTCAGCATCTTAGAAACACTGAGTTGCAATACATCAGTGAAATCCAGTGATCAAAGCAACTTGAAAGGCTATCTGTGAAAGTGGAAAAGTGGTAAACTCTTTGTTCATTCTTGCTTCTTTGTGGATTTATTGCAGCCAGCTGCTGTTTTTTCCCAAATGTTTCAGGCAGAAGATGTCGATGCAATTACCGTTTCGTCTGCAATGTCCACAGTCAGGAAAGAGCTTGACAGTCTTCAGGAAAAACAAGTGCACAAGCTTTAAACTGTTAAGCACTACCTTGACAAGGTGGAGAATGAGCAATATCAAGTCGTAAATATTCCTGGGTTTGCAAATGCCATTTAAGCAAAGATGCAAACTCCTACATTCAATTGTTGAATGATGCAATAGAAGCTCGCTTTGGTGGTAGCAGTAACATTGCCACCATTGCCTCTATCTTGAACTGTGAAGCATGGGATTTTAGCAGCAGTGGTAATGAGTACATGGATGAAGTCATTCTGCTTAATGTATGCCCCTTCCAAGAACCTCTAATACAACAAGGACTTCAGGTATCACAACTGGAAGTGGTCGATGAATGGCATGATATGCTTGACTATACTGTACAGTGTTTGTCACCTTCTCGCCACTACAGAGCAACATGGTATAAACTTTTCCATCCATCAATAGCTTTGCAATATTGGAGTGGGATAGGGCAAAAAGGAGACGGCCAAACCAAAAGCCAAGGAAAGTGTACAAGCCAAGATCAACAAAATGTAAAGCTCTACAGGATGATTCTTCTGATGAACTCAGTTCAGTGGAAGAGGCTGGGAAAAGTCACTTTAGGAGTGAAGAGGAACTATAAGAACAGTCTCTGTGAAATGTGACATTTACATTAGAACTGGAGGTTCTCCTGAAACCTTTCATTCAAAGAAACACTAATACAAACACATAAAAGTAAATTAGACTTTTTTGGTTTTGTTTAGATTGTTGGCAAATGTATTCAGAATTTTCAGAAATCAAATAACCACAAACGGCTTCAGATAATTAAAGCTAAAAGGAAAAACCACTAAAACGTTAGGCCGCAAAGGGAATAGACGGATAAAACCATTTTGATCCAAAAAAGCTTTTTTCATGTAATAATATCATCTAAACTCCAATGAAAATATTAAAATGTGTGCAAATCACTGTGTTAATAAATCACTCTTTGAAATTTAATTACTTCATACTGTTTTTTTTTGTTCGACCAGACTGGCTTCTTGTCCGGTCAAAGCTGGCCCCTGCCCGGACAAATGACCTCCTTATAAACAAAAATTGTTTGCAGGCTTGCATACCTGCTTCGTATATCGTTTTTCGTTTTGGTAAGATAGAAAATAATAGTTTATAAAAGAAATAAAACATGTTCTCCGTGATATCATAGCTTGGTGTAAACCTCGGGTAAAGTTTGTGAGAATTCTCGACCAGGTGACTGCGTCTGCGACTGCGTTTTGGGTTTTCAATGATCTGCTCTTGAATTCTCTCAGACTTTCGTCTCGGTTTTCACCAGCCTATGAAGGCGTGGAGAACATGTTTTCTTTCTTAATTTTATATAATATCTATAAAATAATTTGGATAGTACGTGCGTTTTGATTGGTCTACAAGTGTGTTTTCATAACGCTATGAACCACGAAAATGACGTGGTTGGCTTCTCCAAGTTGTGAGAATTTACTGTTTCATGAAAGAAATTAAAGTATGCACACATATACATATACTCACTTTGTATATAGTCTTTCTCTTTGTTGAGGCGGACTGTGTCTCGGATTTTTACTGATCTGCTTTCGAATTCTCCCAAACGTTGGCCTTGGTTTTCACCAGGCTTTGAGGGCACGGAGATGTTTCGTTTCTTAAATAACATATAATTACATTCCTGTGTTACTCAAGGATGCCCTTTTGTCGTACAAATTTTCGTCGCACGTCTGCATTTTTGCGCCATCTTGAATCATTTATCTCGTTTTGTTACGTCACATGTATGCCGTTGCTCGTTGCGAGTAGTTTTACTTCGTATAAGGACAGACGGGTTTTAAAGCTGATTGATTATCAAAAGAAACATCGTTTTTTGAAAACATGAAAATTCGTCTGCCAATAGCAGAAACAAAGTTTCCCATATAAATAATATATTCATTGTATTAATGCTTAGTTTATGACTTTGAATTTTAAGTCTAAAATCTTTGATAAGGGTTTTGAGGTACCACTTTTGTCAGTCCCAATTTATTTTTAAACAAGATGCTATAAAAGCGTAAACTGGGTTGCCTGCATTTTAACACAGTATTCAAAGTATTACATTAACTTAGAAGTTATAGTGTAGAAAAGCAGAATTATTTTAAGGAAAACGTCCTTCGAAATCAGTGTAAGCGAGTGCAGGCATTCCGAATTCACATCACTCAAAATGCTTTTCTGTCAATCCTTAACTGGCTAATGCTTAAACCTGCTATGAATTGTTTCAACTGATCGTCGTTCACTGATATATATTGTGTTAACCACCGAGTGAGTTTTAGTAAATTTTTGGAAGAAACTAACTACAGTATCACCATCATCATCACCATCACAATCATCATTATCACCCACCACTATCATTATTATCACCCACCACTATCATTATCACCCACCACTATCATTATTATCACCCACCACTATCATTATCACCCACCACCACCATCACTCACCCATATCATCACCCACCACTATCATCATTATCACCCACCACTATCATCATTATCACCCACCACTATCATTATTATCACCCACCATCATCATCATCACCCACTACTATCATTATCACCCACCACTATCATCACCCACCACTATCATTATCACCCACACCCATCATCATTATCACTCACTACGATCATCATTAGCACCCACCATCATCATCATCACCCACCACTATCATTATCACCCACACCCATCATCATTATCACTCACCACCATCATCATCAGCACCACCATCATCAGCACCACCATCATTATCATCACCATCATCATTATCATCACCTTTTAAATCTTTGAACAGTTCTGTGGGTTTATATTGTTGCCAACTTGTTCATTAATGACCTTGTTTATTGTATTAAACCCATTCATATCAATTGATGAACTGTTTTATACTTACTAAGAAACTTACAACCGAATGCACTAGGCAAGTATTTAGTAGTAAAAAGGGAGTTGGGGGTCTGTAGTAAAGCTATAAAGCTTTTCAAGGCTTCCAAAAAAGTAATTACATCATTGCGGGAGATTTGAGACCAAGGTAGCTAATAAATTCATGTGTTTGCATCCATCATTTTAGGCAGATTTGTATGTGAGATATTCAAAATAGCTGGAGTTTGTTGTGGAATTAAGAATCTCGAATTGAATAGTGTATGGGCAAACTATCTGTAATACTTCAATAAAACGGTCATAAGAAATGGTCTTTTTTTAATTAAACATTTCAATCGTGTCGCAGAAAGAACAGCTCAGCGACATGGCTAATCTTTTGTAGTATAGTCTACAAAGACTGCGACAAAGATTATGAGCATAAAATATCCTTCTGCAAATAAGTTACTTGACTAATAAGGAGTTACTTGTGCCACAGCTCAATGCAGCGAAGTTAAGAAAAATTCCAGGTTGTTAGAGGAAAGGAAATAGCCTAATAGGTTAGCAATCTATTTGACTGATTGCCTTACAATGATCAACGTTCCCGCATATTCGTACAAAATTTAATGGTTTAAAATAAACTTTATATTCAACTGCAGAGCTTCTCATAACATGGAGAAATGTCGGTGTTATCATATATTTCGACTCCTTTTTCTGTTCTGGTTTTTGTTAAAGCAGAATATTGACTTTTTACCTTTTAGAAGCCAAAGCATGCGAGGCATTTATTTGACATATTCCGGTTAATATGCACTTTTTTAGTCTTAAATGTTAAAATATAACTTTCATAATATTCAACTCAGGGGGTTAACTAAACTGATTTTTTTATATCCTGATGGAACAATTAGACATTTTAAGCATCACGTAATTATTAATACGCGAAGTTTGTTCTAAGTAACAACTGCAGATTTGAAATAGAACAAAATGATGATGTAAGTGTACCAACTACAGATTCTAATTGTTAAATTAGGTAAAACACAGAACTTTCTTTCTTATAAACGCTAATGCTCCAAACGTTTGCGCCTTACAGTAACTGCTTTGCTAATAAAACCAGAATATTTTTTACAGAAACGGCACAGACTTGATCGTCAAACTATTGTTTTATACAACATATTTCCAACTTGGTAATCATGAAACGATAATAACCTTAGAAGAAAATTACGACAACTTATCGGTTCCCCTAAAATAATTTGTTTTCCAATTAAGTTTTAGAATTGAACGTTTCAACGAACAGCAATTATTTACTTCACCTCACTGAAAAAATTTCACTCATACAGTGTTTTTAATGTTACAATTCTAATCTACTTGAATTTTTGAGAAGTTCTGATTTTCTGGTATTGAAAGTATTTTCTGGGCTCCAAATTTTGTTCAGTAACATTATGGATTTAAAACGTCTAATGTACCCTTAATTATCCGTATCACGGTTGTCCGAACATCCAATGTCCGCGAGCCTTGGTAATCCGAACCTTATTTATCTGATTCTAGGATCTGAGCTACAGTTATGCAACCCTTGATTCCCCGACCCTCTGTTTCTTCAGTTCTTGGTTATCAAACTTTAGTTAAAAGATCCTAATTGGTTATTTAAACCTAAGTTATCCAATCCTTGGTTATCCAAACCTAAGTTATCAAATCCGTAATTATCCAAACCTAAGTTATCCAATCCTTGGTTATCCAAACCTAAGTTATCCAATCCTTGGTTATCCAAACCTAAATTATCCAATTCTTGTTTATCCAAGCTTCGATTATGCGGGTCTTAATTATGTCGCCCTTGGTTATCCGACTTTCGGTTACACAATACGAACCTTGATTATCCAATATTTCGGTTATTCGATCGTTGGTTTTCCTACCAAACGGAAAGGAAATGTCACCAAATATCGATTGCTACCTCTAGAACAGACAAAACACTAAAAAATGTTGCTTTGTTATTTAGCCTAACTTGATATTTTATTGTTTTCTGGGCCTTAACTTTTACATGTATATTCTACTACTTAAAATATATCTTAACTTTTTCCCTGTTTTTGTCCATTGAAGGCAGTAGAAAGGCTATGTTAACTGGCGTAGAAAGGACACGAAAGTAGTGTGCAGTTGAAAGTTGAAGTGATAGAACCGACTCTGATAATTAGTCACCCCTAACCTGACGTGATTATAGATAACTACTTCTCATAGACTTCATTTGTGTCGAATGAAAAACAGTTTATACAAACCCAGTTTCAATTTGTTTTGACAAGAAAACCTCTTTTCGTTTTCAAGGCTCCCATGAAAACAATCTAGCTAAAAGGTTTTGGTGCTTCAGTCAACTATATTTTCTACTCTGCATACCGTCAACTGGAACAGACCAGATGGCACTACACTCAGTGTGGTATGATAATTTTTATACGTTTGTCGGCTAATTGTTTTGAAGAGCGCTGATTTGTCTAGCCAAAACAAAGTGTGTTGCCTTTAAAAAAACTATTTACGATGTGTCGACTTCTCCTTATTCATATTTAATTTGTCTTGGAGATGTTTGCTATACGACAACAAGTTTTAATTTCGAATTTGACGCCGGCATTATTTGGCCATCGTCTGAATTAAAAGTTATTAAATAAACTCAAAGTAACAATGATTCTAGGTTTATTAACATTTACATTTGGACAATTAAATATTAAAATGGAAATTATCTCTTTTCAAGCAATAATAAAAACAGCTGCTTCTCACTATTAATAAACTAGAATCAGCGCTCCTTCAACGAGCGTCAGTGATTTGTTTTAATGATCAGATAATCGCTGCTCTTACTTCTCGATCTTTTTTGGCTATCTATAATTTTTAAAGCCCGAACAATAACTGTTAAAGCCTGTGATAATAATTTCCTTTTTTATGCATTTTTTAGCTTTTCTCTCTTATTTTCTATTGTACTTTATTATTTCAAAAGATCAACTTTTATTTAGAATAAGTCGTAAACGCTGCTGCTATTGAAGTCGGTTTCTGTAAAAGTATATATATGGATTATGGTATTAAAAGTTTTCAGGCAAATGTTAATAAGACGATGGTTTTGAGCTCAGTTAAAGAAATTGCTTTCATTTTTGCATTCACTCCGACGAACGACTACAGTCCGAAACGTCAGTTTTTTAAAATTATTTTTCACTAGTGCAAAATTTAACTACTTGTAATTTAAAACTGTTTCTGTAGAAACACCGACGAAACATTCCATTTATGAGTTTCATTTTTAGTTTGACATGAACCATTGTAAATCTTACACAAAATCGAACAAGGTGTGAAAATTGTACAAGACTTAATGACATATGCGCTTATTGCATTGAAAAAATTAAAATAAAAAATGATGAATTAGAAAAGTTGCCTAATAAAGTTTACAGAAGCTAAATCAGAGGAAATAAGCAGAAAATGCAAAGGACGACTTCAATAAAAACCTTAATAGGGAATAGCTCGAGCAGAAGATTGCTCCTTTGAAGTATGCTATTATTACTGATTATGTTGTCAAATGTATAAAACTAAAAAAAAAGATTGTAATAATATTATTAATAATAATAATGCTTCATTTAGAAGTACATCAACTTGGTGGCTCTTCGCCTTCTAAAACAAACCAAAAACACAGGACCCACGTTCAGTATTCCACTATTCCATGCTTATGTAATCAAGCGGCAAGGCCTGCTTTGAACCGCTCCAACTTATTGTCGTTGCTTTAAGACAACTCCAATGAAAAACATTGAAGATTGCCTTTTTAAGTATGCTATCAATATTATATCTTATTCAATATATAGGACTGAAAAAAAGATCGTTGTTTCTTCGTTGACTTTTTTAACTCAACAGAATCTTCACAAAACTGTGATAAGGTGCTTCATAATCAGTAGTTTTTCAGTTTATCATTACGATTTAGAAAATGGCTGTCTCTTGATAACATTCCTCTTAACTGAGATTTCAATCAAATGTCTCCTTTTAAACATTTATCACTTATTGTAATACTTAGGATTTGTTGGTAGTTTTGGCGAGAGCAAAATAAACTAAACAAAACAAAATTGCAAACAAAAGACAAAAAAGTTTAGGCAAAAAAGACTTAGCAGGGGTTTTTAGCATTGATTGCGAAGGTTGACCGCAGGAGATGTACTGACGAGCAAGACATGAAAAGAGTCTACGCTTGAGGTCTTCTTCTTCCTGTGGTTGCTATAACGAGCTTTTCATCTGCAAATGTGGTAAGTTGAATTGCACGTGAGTTGATTTTAGTCCTTCTTTTACAAACATTATTGGATAAAAAGTTTAATTTAATTAAAGCCAAAATTTACATGAGAAAAAGTTTAATATCATAACCAAAATGATGAAGACATTTTTAAAATTCTCAAGTACCAAGTAACTTTCATAATAGCCGGACATTATTTGTCTTTTCAATCTTGAAATAAACTGCATCACTCAAGTGAGTCGTTCAATATCATTGTTGAAGGCAATCTGTGTTTTTTAGGTTCTTGTCATGAATATATTTACACAAATTAATGATTAAGGAAATTTTGCCAAAAGTTTTTTTATCTGATACTAAAGGAAGTTTAAATTTTGAATTAATTAAAAATCTCACACTTAAAATGTTCAGGTTTTTTTTATAATTTGTCGTCTTTTGAATTGCGGAAGATTATGTAGTATTTTATTGTAGAAGAGAAAAGTCGATCATTTATTTGTAAAAGAACTGAGCTATTAATAATTTCTATTTAAAGTCTATACTGTGGTGTTTGCAAGCGTTGCAAATTCGAAAAAGACACTTTTACGTCAATTTTTAAAGCGTTTTGAATAACATTTCAGTCGACTGGCATCTAAAGAGATTTGAGCAGTGTTATTTTGATAAATAAATGTCAACAAAAATTTTATACCAAACCTCAAATTGTCTTTATTGTATGAGATAAGATAATAAGCTTTTGAACGCGGTTCATTTTGGCTTGTAAAATGTGAGAGGAACTCATTGTATTTGTCTTGTCGTAATGATAAAATCTAGCAGTGATGAATGTTTTAAGATGTGGTAAGACCTCTACTGTTTCATATTAATTTTGTATTTATATTTATCATGGACTGAAAAGCCAAAAGTAAAGCCAAGGGTTGGTACAAAACACTACAGCAAACATGGAAAAAATAAATAATGCTATCGCAATTATAGATTTATAATGCGGAAATCTTAATTCTGAGATTCAGACGTATTCGCAAGAGAAATAATATCGCGAAGGGACATAACATATCTTCGAAGGAAGAGTGAAAAATGTAAGTGAAAACCATCGACGGAAAAAAAACAGCTGGTATTCATTAGATAGATGCTTTGTAAAACTACAAGACTTCACACTTACCAAGGCTAAGCGGTCTGAGTAGAGTCTAGACGCACCATGATGCAGTTTATGGAAACACACTGAAAACTAGGCTTGGTCTCTGTAATCAACTTCAGCCACTCAATAGTAATTCTGTTTAAGTTTGCACAAGGAACCCCACCGAGTTTCAAGTATATATTATTATTAGAAATTGTTTCATGGCTCAAGAAATTCACCGAAAAACCGCCTTCTAAACACGTATGTTTTTAAATCGGAGTTGTCATGTTTAACATACCACGACTATACCACGATAAAAAGCATGAAGTAACAAATCTGTCAAAAAAATTGTTATGATTTTATCCCATTGGTTAATAAAGCCCTTTTATATAAAAATAGTTTTTGTTTAGTTTAAACAAGTTTTAGAAAGTGAATGTTTTCCTAAACACTATCTGGCAGATCGAGTTTTAATTTTAAAGTCAATTGATTTTATTCCGTTTATATTGTCTTATATAAATCTTATATAGTTATAGTGTTGTTATTATTATTTTTCTTTAAACTACGAAAAAAAACGATCTAGGGGAACGAGCGGTGGAGAATGGAACAGACTCAGGAAGGAGTGGGTGTGAGCGAAAGAATATCTGTAACGCTGAGAAACATTTTGCACGAGGCTACCCTGCTTGGCAGAGGTTTTTCCCCCCTCTAAAGAAAAGGAAAATAAACCTCTGCACGGATCTGCTTGATATACTATCGAGCATGCGCGAACGAAGGCTCAAATTCCGTCAGCGGAATAAAAGTAGCTGGCTCATAAGAACCCAGCTGTTGTTCTACATTATGATATGTGCTAAAATTCAAACTGGTTATAACGGGTTTTAAACCAGTTTTGAGTTAATTTATTCGTCCAAACTTTTGGACGGGATCGAGCAGATCCGTGCAGAGGTTTCTTTTTCTTCTCTTTAGGGGGGGAAAAAAACCTTTGCCAAGCAGGGTAGCACGAGGCAGGAGGACAGTTCAAACTGGAGAACTTATATTGTGCGCTAGGGCATGTTATCAACAAACTTTCATGTGCATTTTCATTGTAGAACATAATGTTCTACTTATTATTACTCAAGGTACCACGAGTCAACTTTTGGGTTCCATTTATTTTTCTTTTTTCTTTTTTTTTTTTTCTTCATGTCGCAATTAGCGATTCGGTCCAGTGACTGCTATATTTGGGATTTTTCCCTGGTCCCCCGCGTATCACGTAGGCTTGATGAGTCTCTTGTTATCTATAACTTCCGTTACAGCGCCAGGCGATCCTCGCTTTGTTGGAAGCCGCTATCATTACTGTCTTTTAAAAAGCATCTGCCTTCCACATGCCGAACATTGCTGATTTCTAAAACGAATTTTGTGAAAAAAAAATGTTTTTCGTTTGTCTCATGTTATAAAAAGTCATTGGAGATGGAGATCGTTACGTTTGGACCGCTACTGCTGGTCTTCATTAGGCAACTGATGAAGACCGAAACGTCACGACTCCATCTCAAGTAACTTTTTATATCGTGAAACAAGCGAAACAACAATATGATATTAAATGCAAAGAGAACTCAAGACCCTCCGCGATCTAGTTCGATGCTCTAACCACTGAGCTACTAGAGACTCTATGGTGAGCAAGGGTCAATTTTTGGGTCTCGACTGGAACCGCATCGCGCTGTTTGTATTTAGTATACAAAGACGAATGAAAAACACTTTTATTCTGATTATTTTACCACGATGACTAATCTCTTTTATAATAAAGTTTTGTCCTTCTTTTGTTTTATAAATTTATGTAGTTTTTTTAGATTGTTTGAAAAAGATACCTACATTATTAGCCTACGTAGCTTGCTGAATTGTGTTTTCTTTTAGTATGTAACACTAGTACTCTGGCTAGACATTAGAATACCTCGACACTGTCGTTAATGCTTGGTGATTTATTCTGCGCATTCGTTGTTCTCTAAAAACAAATGCGCGGAATTATATTAGGGACCTTAAGCAATGAGGACGGCGACGCCGACGCCGACGACGGCGGCAAAGAACAATAGTAAATACAATAACTGCACGTTGGAATGAATCGAGCTGGGCATCTGCACGGACTTTTCGCTAATATTACAACGTGGAAAGACCTTTTTAGAGTTGTCGGGACTACGAGGACGTAACAGCAAAAACATTCTCGGTATTTGTTTAGCTTCATAGAGAAACATTTAATCGTTTTTCTATTCACAAAGTCTAAGGCAAAAAACAAAACTCTATTGATCTGCAAACAGAATTAGAGAGCCGACGTCGTTCGCGGGGTGTTATGGCGACATCAATCTTTCTTTTAGCTTATAAATAATGCGTTCTAGGCTGACTACAGAACGCTAGAAATCACACGATTAAATCAAAACAATCCTACATAACAATCCTGAACTAAAATCTCTACTAAACTAAAGCTTCAGGCCACGAGTTTTTCAAAAATGTAACCTGGCCAGGCTAGGTTACAAACGATCAGCCCTAGTCCGTGCACGGTTCCTCCAC